>SOPF01027245.1:0-56986 GCA_012979155.1 Hypericum perforatum | reverse complement strand
CACTAATGTGGTTATATATGGGGGGCAAAAGACTTGTTTATAGGGGGGTGAGAGGAGAGTTGGATGTTCTTAGCTACTAATCATTTGTGTAAAATACTTGGTTTGAAAGTACTCTTGGAGGAGGAAGAAGGCATCATCATTGAGACTAAGCTTTCTTCTCTATCTCTTTGTCTTGTTAATAATATGTTTTCATCATTTATTGTCTTGTGTTATATAATTATGTCTAGTGAGTAATTTCCCTTTGAGTATGGTGCCTTAAATACGTAATTGATCGTGTGTATTGGGTTATGGTTTGATCATCATATGAAATAGTTGTTAATCGATAGGCTTAAAGCATAGACTAGCCTGATCACCTAAGCTATGATCCAAATTGATGAGAGTGGACCGAAAGGCATTCGAATTAGTGGAAGAGTCGGTTAGCATATTCTTTGGGATTAATGAGCGAAAGCATTGATTTCAAGAATAACCCCACGGGCACCTAAGTTGGTGGGCAACACATCCTTAGATATTTGAGAGGCGTCTTAATATCTTAAGTATACCCGTAGGAGGAATCGTCATAATCAAGGGTGATAGATGTTTAGGTTCGATTAATGAGCGAAAGCGTTGGTCGGTAACTTAGATCTTTGTTAATCTTGGTTTTGTCATTCTAATGAGCGAAAGCGTTAGGAAGATGCATAAGGAAACTCTGGGTACTAGTTGGATCTTCATAAAACCATAACTTTAATATACATGGTCAATTCGTTAAGGTATCATACTCAGTTTGTTCCCATCGTTACAACCTATTTTTACATTCTCGTCTAGATTACGTCCAGCTGATTTATGTTTATTTTTGTTACTTATAATAGCAATTGAAACTCCTATTTAAAAATCGGTTACTCAGTTACACATCGATAATTGTTTAGATTTTGTATTTAATTCTCAGTTCAGAACCTTACTTATCCACTATACTATTTGCACGTGCGTAGAATTCTTTAGCAATTTTGTGTACGTCAAGTCATCAGCTGAGGTATAGAAGAAATTGGAGACAAGATATATGTCTAAGTCTTTGTCAAACAATCTTTATCTTAAGCAACGGTTGTACGGGCTCAAGATGAAGGAAGGCTCAGATTTGAACCAACATATCAACAGCTTCAATCAGCTAGTGAGCAACTTGAGAAAGGTTGATGTGAAGTTCGAGGAGGAAGATAAGGCATTATTGCTCTTGATTCCTTATTGAGTTCTTACGAGAATTTAGTTATAACTCTGATAGTGGAAAAGGAGTCCCTAGAGTTGGAGGAGATCACAAGTACTCTTTTAGGGTTTTATCAAAGGAATAAAATTAGAGATAAATGCCCAAAAGTGTTGGTTGTGAGGGGTAGCCATGGTGATCGAGGAGGAAAAGATGGAAAGAGATCCAAGTCAGGGTCAAGGAGGTTTAGGGGAAATTGCTATAAGTGTGGTGAAAAAGGCTACCTAAAGAAGGATTGTCCAAGAAGACCTCGAGATCATAAAGGAGGGTCGGGTTCCATGAATGTTGCCTTAGGTTCGAATTGGATGGATGGTGATTGTCTTTCTGTTTTGTTAGGTCCAAAGCATTCGGATTCCTAGATTTTGGATAGCGCTTATTCCTTTTACATGATGCCCAAGAGATGATGGTTTGATACGTACGAGTTTGTTAATTCAGGTATGGTGACTATGGGTGATGGTTTTGCTTGTAAGATTGCCAGCATAGGAGATATTCGAATCATGATGTAGGATAGTGTCGTATTAAAGTTGTATGGGGTTAGGCATGTTCCAAAGTTGGAGAGGAATCTGATCTCATTGGGGGCCTTAGATTATGGCAGGTACGGCTACAAGGTAGTAGGCGGTCTAACCGAGGTGGAAAAAAAAGCTGTGGTGGTGATGAAGGGTGAAAGAGATATTCGAAATATCTATAGGTTAGTGGGGGCGCTGTTGTAGGTGGAGTCACATCCTTGTGTTCTGAGGGAGAGGCAAGTAGCTCAAGTCATGTAAAGTTGGTTCGCGTGAGGGAGCAAAGGCTCGACATGGATGGTTTGAGTAGAGTTGGGATTTGCAGAGACATGGATAGCAAGCTATGGTTGCTTTGTGGAGGCATGGTAGGCAGGAAGTCAAGGTTGTCTCGGAAAAGCTTTATTAGCTAGGCTCCGTTATGGTTGTCTAAAGGGATGTGCATATCAAAGATGTCTGGTTGGCTTGGCATTGGGCATGTAAAGCCATTGGTGACATCACATGCGAGTCAGGTATCTCATTCAAGGACGAACTTTGATGTTCAAAGCATGTTGAGGGTTCCACTATGTAGAACAAAAGGTTGCTCATTGTATGTTATGACAAATAGCGTTAGTTTGTGGCAAGGTAATTCGGCGGAAGAGCAGTTTGAGGTTGCAAAGCATGGGGCTGACTGGAAAATAGAGGGTACGTCTATTGGTCAAAAGGTTGCTTTTGCAAAGGGACTCACTATTTTGGGTTCAATAGAGACTAGAAGGAATAGGCCAAGTAAGCTCGGAAGCTCGAGCTTTGGGGCTGGCTCCAAGTAATTGAACGAAATGTGCAAGAAAGTTGAGATGGTCTTATTGATGATGGTGGTTATCTACGGTTAATGGAGTGAGTTAGTAGTCAAGTCGAGTCAAGTTTTGCAAGTTCTCATGGTTCTTCATGGGACGGAGTCTTCGTCAAGGTGGAGTTTGTTGAAGTTCAGGTGGAGCTTCATGGTTTCTCGCATGGGATGATTTCTCGCCAAGGTAGAGATTGTTGAATTATGGCGAGAGAATTTGGGGGCAGCAGCGTACGCTGGGGCTCGGACAGAGAGCAGACCTAACGAACGCTGGGGAAGCCAGTGTCCGCTGGAGTTGCTATGGCAGAACTTCCTAATCAGCTCGGGACTCTGTTTTGGACTCCTAGTTCGACCTAGATAGGTTTTTTGTATCCTAAGTGTTGTTCACTATATAAAGATATATTACTAGGGTTTATGTAAGGCTTTGTGACTCGGTTTTCATCAATAAAAGTTCTCCTTTCTCGTCGTGGACGTAAGCAATAAGCCAAACCACGTTATATCCTTGTGTTCGTGTTCTTTGTGCGATTTTGTTCCCGCGTTGGTGTTGTGCGATCTTAACATTCTGCTGTGTGAGAGCCAAAATGGGCAAAACTTCATATTATATAAAGAAAAAGTCAGGAGTTCTATATTTCCAAGTTGCAAAAATTTGCTCCACTAGTTTAACTAGCAAAAAGACTGACAATGATGGAACCAGAAAATTTGGGAAATGGGAGCACGGTAAGATTTGGTAAGATGAATCCAATAATAATTATTAAAGTTATCATCCCCTAGAATATTTAGTCAGAGAAAAAGTAATTCAACAGAGCCAAATACATCAAGTCGGTGCACTTCAAATATTCTTATCTAACCCAACTTTTAAAGGAAAAAAATATGAATTATTCATACTTATAAACAAATTAATCGCAATCATAACCAACAACAAAAATATAAATTCATCAATTTTCAAATAGTCTCGTGGTTCATAGAAAAAAAAATATCAAATATCGTAAAAAGTCAAATGGACAGATTGTCATTTAATGTGCCGTCTAATATGATCTTCGTACGTTAGGCATTCATTAGACAGGGGACCGGAAGATGAGGAGAAAGAAAAGACAATGCTGGTTTTTACCCACTGCCATGAGAAAAATGCTGCAGAATAACACTAGGAAGATGGAAATGTGCAACAGCAAGTGGTCACTTCCAAAGACGCTGAAATCTCCCTCTAGGATTATCTTCTTCTGAGTACAGAAGCAAACAATCCCGACCCATTGGACCAGCTATTAGAGGATGTTCAGATGAAGTTGAAAGTCCCTTGCCAACGAACATGAGGCTATTATTTCTGCACAGCTGCAAATCACATTCCAAGATTTGTATTAGTGTCAATATTTGCATCAACATGTTCCACATCAAGACTTAAGTAAGATAATATGGTTATACTTTCATCTGAATCAGACGCGGTCTAGCGGTTCCTTGAAGCCTTGTGAAACATGTCTTGGATGTTGTTGTTACGTCTTTTTCTCGATAGGCTAGGTTGTGCTGTATTTCACGTTAAAAACATAAAAGTGTGAATAGTCCTACGTTCTCGATCCAAAGCTAGTTGAAGATTCGTGCAATTTTTATGCCACCTGGCCACCTATGGCGCACGTCAACAGTGCCTATTGCGCACGCCAATGTTCTTCGTGCAAGAACAATGGCGCGCGCCAATGCCTTATGGCGTGTGCCAACTTTACACAGACTAAGCACAGAGTAAGTCCGGTTTTGTCGATCCTCAGAAAATTGAGTTCTAATGTTTCGTACTTAGTTTCCAAACATGTTTAGGAGTAAATTATGATGATTGGTTAATTGATAACACTAACAAACTTCTACATTAATGATCTAAAGATTTAGCAAGTTTAAAGTCTTATGAACTTCAAAACACAAAGTTTACAATCTGATTTAGCAAATTTAACTAAGAGTAAGTTTAGTACCTTTGAAACTCATGTAACCAACTAACTTAGGGGTATGTTGTGTTCGTATTATGATCCGAGTGTTTCATTAGCAATAAATCCTCACTTTCATGCAAGATTTGTCTAAATTGCTCTTAGCAAAACTTGAACCAACTAGATGTTCTTTTGACCCCACTAGCTGATTCAAATCAAGCTAAGAAACAACTATATTTATCACTCAGTGGACAACTAACTACTTAAGTAGATTTCTTATTAATTAAGTACTTAGTCATCTAGTTAATTTTTACACTAATTCCATCACCTTTCGGTCTCAAGCATTAGCTAAGTTCATGATTATGGTTAATCACATAAATTTTATCACAGCCAACTAGTCTAAACCGTTGTCAAAGGCAATAACTAATAATGATCATAATCTAGGTGATTCCATAATTAAGCTTTAAGTTCTTTAACTGGAACATATTTCATGCATGTTTAACCCCTCAAATTAGTTGATTACATGTTAGTTTCTAAGTCCTAAACTCACAGAATATACTACTCACACATGCTTATATAAAAACACAATTTAAACATCAAAACACTTAACATAATTACCAAAGTGAAGAGAAGAATGCTTATCAAAGATGATGAAGCTTCCTTTCTTCACAAACAATCCAAGGCAGAGAGTTGAGTACAAATTCGTGGCTTCCTCTCACTAGAATGCTCTAAACTCCCCTCTCTCTCAAAATGTCATTATTCTTCATTATTAGCTAAAATCAAAAGTTAAACTAATTAAAACATAAACTAATCTAATATCTGAACAACTATCCTCACTTGTCTCCCCAAAGTGTCTGTCACCCCCTCCTCTGTGTAGAAAACCCGAGTGCCTAGGTCCCTCCAATGTTTGCCAATGAGAAGAGCAAGTGGTTGGACAAATTGTGTCACTGTCTGCCTCTGGTGTGCGCCAATGGTGTCTATGGCATGTGCCACTCATGCCGAAGTCCAACGTCAGAGTGACCTCTCCATCTAGGTGTGTTTGGCGTGCGCCAATCATGCCTCTGGCATGCGCCAATGGTGCTCAGGTGTGGAATCTTGCACCCTCGAGCTCCAAATCGCCCATGTCCTAGTGCCATCGATCAAGCATCCTCCCCAAGTCATCAAGTAGGCTCCTAAAACCACGAAAACACAATGAGAAAAGACAAACATAACAAACAAACATAAAAAATAAAAACTAACACAAGACGACTAAAAACTCTAGAAATAAACTAAGAACTACAAAAAAACCTAAGAAATAAACACAAAATATGAGTGTTTAAGGCACTCATCAGATGTTCCGCGATTGTGTCTCCACTTTGGCCTTTTTAGCTTGTCTGCCAGTTCTCTTGGACTTGTCTTCAGATTTTTCTTTTTCCTGAATTGATCAACATGTTTATGGAAGTAAGTTTGTAGTCGTCAGAGACTGAAACATAGGCAACCCTGGACTCAGGTATTGAATCCTGCACCATTTCTTCTGCTACCCTTCTCGCAGAAGAGTGGACCCATCGGAGAGAGATTGCAACCCAAAATGAGTTACTACTAGCAGATTGCTTGTCCATAACGACAACTCGGAAATCACCAAAATTACGTGAGTGATGATGAAGAGGAGGATTTTACTTTAAGATAAGTTCAAGGGAGACATGTAGATGGTCTAATTTAAAATTTCAAACCTCTTGGCGGAAGCATTGAATATTTCATCTGAAGTGAATCTAAACATATCATGCGTGATGGCATTTCTGGCCATAACATTTCGACAGTACAAACAAACAAATATTAAGACATGGTGGAAGATAAATGGTGCGGTCCAACTAGGATCAATTATACGTACAAGAATTACACGATCGCACTAGTAATATTGTGATAACTAGGATTGTCTCCACAGGGAATTGCGAGTGAAAATTGTTCGCTAAGTACCAGATGATGTGTTTCCTAAATCTTAAGCTAAGCGAATCGATCGTTTGGGTTGTTGCTACTTCTATGCTACATTCTCAATATCGTTATGAGCCTAAATTTGTCAGGCCTAGATTCACTAACAATATCAAGTTTTCTACGATAAACAAATGAAAGCTATGATCTAAACCAAGTTGTCATCCTTGATCATAAAACAAGCATTCATTGGATCTAGCTTAAATAAGCAATAACCAACTAAGATTGGATTGAATCTATGAATTAAATCAAGGTCGTCAATCTTGATCCATGATCATACATACATCAAATATAACCAAGTCTACAAAGAATGAAGAACAAGAAAGTTGTTATTTAAATCAAGCTGTCACTTTTGATTCATGCAAACATTGGTCAATCAATCAACTAAGTACCTAACGATTGAAGTTTATGATCGTAATCAAGCTGTGACTCTTGACTCATAAATGTATACACAACCATGTAATCAAACCAACAATAACAAAGAGATTGAATATAACAACAAAACTCCTTGCTAATGAGAATGAAAGTACCTTCTTGATCAATGATTTAAATGTTGCTTACAGCCTTCTTGTCTCAAGAACACAAAATAAATCTAGCAAATCAAATCTAGAACTTGGAGGTTGCTAATCTCAGAATAGATGATCTTCTTCTCCTCTCCAAAGTTCTCTCCCAATGTCTTCCTACTCCCTCTCTTGTCCTCTTTCCAAAAGTTGTGGGCCAACCAACTTTAGACCAAGCTAAATAGGAAGTTAGGTGAGCAATTCTTCTTGTCCCCTGCCGAAGGCCAGCATACACTGGGAAGCCAGCATCCGCTGGGGTTGCTCTCTGCCCCTTTTCCTCTTTTTCTTCTTCTAGCTCAGACGAGGCCAGCGTACGCTGGGGTCAGCTACTGCCCTTTCTTCTCTTTCTCGCTTCTCTTCCTTAAACTAGTCCAGCAAACGTTGGGTGGCCAACGTTCGCTGGCCTTGCATTCTGTCCTTTTCTCTTGTCTTTGCCTTCAAGCTTCTACTCGTTGCCCAACTCATCGCACACGACCTCTGATCATCGCTCCAACTCCTTGAATGCTCCTAAACACCTACAAAACACATAAAATCAACAGACAATCTTCTCCTTAACCACACAAACAAAATGAAACAAAATGTAGACAAGACTCGACTTAAAATCTCCTAAAACATGACGAAAACATAACTAACTAAAGCTAATTGAATACATGTTAACACATGCATCAATAAACTGTCTATAGTATCATAGAGAGTTTATGAACAATAATGCATTTACTGGCCTTCGTAAAACATTGCTTCCAAACTTGAGGAACAAATACCTTATTTGATTCCCCAGCCTGGCTCAAACTTATACCAATAGGAAACACTCTGCTACATGATTTAAGAAGTGCCATTCAAAGTGTAGTAGGTAGTCAATCTCAGATAGCATCGCATAGCGGCGATTTCCTAAACTACTACATCGGGATAGCGGATAGCAAGTATTGCAAAGTCTTAAAACAGGGTACATAAACACTAACATACTCAAAAACTGAAAAATAAACAAATATAAAGGCACAATCACACTTAACAATTATAATCCAAACTCGACAGACTGGCCCTCTTTTCTATTATCACCAACCTAGCTCGCTCCTATATCGAGCCCTTCCTTGACAAGTTCTGGCCCACCTAGTCTCATCTCTCTCTCTCTCTCTCTCTTTTAAGCGTAGGGTCCCGATCTAACCCACGAGAAACTAGAGCCCTACCCTGGACAACCAAATCACAGCCTTTTTCCTCGGCCCAACACCTTCGACTCCCTTCTTCGGCTCTCTTGATAAAGGATAAGAGAGTGGAGGTTGTTCAGCTTGTCGATTTGAGGAGAAGCAAGGTTGATGATGAGGAGATGGGAAAGCAATGTATTATAGGTTCTAAAACAATTAGAAATAGCTAGGGATGGAGAAAATCATAGTCAATGAACTTATACGGAAATTTGAGTTGGGTTTGATGTTTTGTTTTTCAAGATTTGAGTTGTTTGTGTGGGCGATGATGGTTTTTTGTTGTTGTTTTCTTGGTTAGAATTTTTGGTGTTCTTCTATTCAAGAGGTTGAAAAAACTATGTTTTTTAGGATATATTTATCATTTTCTTATAAAAACTGATAGATGATATTAGTTAGAAATTTGAGATCAATATTAATTTAAAGAGTAAAGACGACTAAATACTTTTTTAAATAATAGGATCTTAGAATTTTTTTTACTATAGACAAAAGACTAAGTAATTTATCCTAAATATTTTGGCTTGCAACATCAACATCAATGAGGATGAAAAAAGTTGTGATCATTAGCTACGCCATAAGCGAAACGTCGTTGTTTTGTATTGTATGCCCGGGCAGCTATCCTATTCCTTAAAGTGGAAGCTTTGGACTCGTTCTATGAGTTAAATACCTCAAAAGGGCAGATAACATTAGAAAAAATAATATCTAATATGAGAATTTTAAGATGATTCGTAGGAGCATATAAAAATAATACAATCATTAGCTTTTTCGGCGAGGAGTTGTCATATGATAATTAGTTCTTTGTGTCAACAATTACTTAGATTAAATGGTAAAAGGATTTTTGGTTAAATAAAGAGATCTCTAATTTGATTCATTATAAATACAATATTGTGAAATATAAATTAGTAGATTTAATGAATATTTAGGTATAAAATAGTATCAAGTATTGAATATAACTGTTTTGCTAGACAACATAAAAAACTGATTACTCTTTTTTATAAGTAAAATACTGATTACTTTATTCGGTATACCTATTACTCATACATTCAAATTGATCAAGATACACAATATAGCAACAAAAAATTCAGAAACATGACATCAGTATGTTACAGTATAACAATTACAATAAAAAAAATGAGTTGCCAATAAAAGTTGAGAGAAAAATTACACACCAAATAATACGAACAGCCGACATGCCATTACTTGAAACAACTAAACAATTGAAATCTGGAAATGGTCACCAACGAGTAAAATTCATACATATATGTTGTTAAGATTTATCGCTAGGAGATGCTCCACGACCATGCAAACCTTTCTAGATGAAAGGAAATAGGATTAAGTGGATTAAATAGTTGCGAGCAAAACCAAGATAACTCTGCCTGCTCTGTATCTGCAAAAAAATTAATATTTTATCAATAATACTCACTTCAAATTGCCAAATAATATTTTTCCTAATTGTGAAATTTGTAGAATGCATTGACAAAGGATGTAATCCCTGGCTGGTTTAATTTTGATGTAAAAAATTACATCCAAAAAACTCATCTAAAAAAGTGCAGCATTGATATTTTATCGAACAATCAATCATTCACAATTATTGATACGATGTTCATTCTAAGCTACATGTAGCATTATAGAGTGTAGTTTATTTTGTTATGATGGTATGTCTAATAATTTTGGAAATTCTAATATAAATAACAATACCTAATTTAATTTTTCTAACCAGTTTGATAAGGACAAATGGAAAATGTTTTAAATTATTGGTAAAACCATAAGTACTTAGTTTACAATTACACTCTTGTCTTGAATTGTCTATGTATTTTAATATATAAAACCATAAGTACTTAGTTTATTCCAAACTAAAATGATAGAAGTTACCATTTCATAGTTTGCTCGGTCCATCTTCCAAGCCTAACATAAAGATCAAAGGAAAAGTAAAAGCACATGTGAGATTTCAATAATTAAATAATATGTAAGGAATATAAGCTAAACAAGATATGCCTTGAGAAGTTGAGAAAACAAAATGCGATGGAAACTTTTCTCAAAATAAAAAGTTTAATTAAGGTTTATTATTGTTTTAAAATATATGGCACAATCATATGGAGACCTATCATCAATATAATCACGTCATTTTCGACAGTGCAACTTGTAACCGTTAACTTTTCTTATCCAGGGTATGAGTGAAAAAAGTGTTACGCCAAGGAAGTATCACAATATGATGAAGAGAATAACATTAGAGACTGAAATACCTAATACAGCATCCACAATCAAGATAGACTAGCAAGATCCAAGCCTTCCTCACTTGATCCGTTCCATAGAACTTATCAGATGACCATTGGTTTCTAAACTTTCTATTTGTGATTTGTAATGGTTTTTATGGAACATTTCTATACAGGACTACATACATTATTTTGTGTTTATATGTTATTATCTTTGTATATTTAATTATTAAAAAAATAATTATAAACCAATTTTTTATGCATTTTCAGCTATTGATAAATTACATTTTTTTAGTAAACATGAAGAGTATCATAATACCATAAATCATAAATCATAAATATGAAGCCTTGTGCGATTTGTAATTGATGACAAGATTTAAGAAGTCCATGATCATATTATACTATGGTCACAGTCATCTTCCTTTTTTTCGTTCATAAATATTTGATGCTCTAAACATTTTTTAATTTGCACGTGCTAAAACATATGGTCACTTTTGTTTTTGTAACTAAGGCCTGATCCTAAAGCATTCTTCTGCTGTGTAGTTCTAACTACATTTTTCTTTACTAACCTTAATAGTATTGGTTAAATGCTCAAAAATACAAAATTAAAGGCAAGTAAAGTAAATTTTATTAAGAGGTGGTATGTAACTCACATATTAATTTAGATAAATTGATTAGATAGCCAAGATTCTTACCTGATAAAGCAAGAAAAATATAGAGATAATATGTCCTGGTATCATGATGTGACTTTTGAAAGCCTGTGCAACAAAGAGATTGATATTATAACATATATATATATAATGTATGCACTTATTTTTATTCATGAACAAAGTATTGAACCTTATACAAATACTAATATATATTTTTTATGTTTATTCTTCTAAAAGTATAATGTTTACACTTCTATGATGTGAAATGTGTTCCTAAACTCTAAGCATATTTTCGAACATACCATTTAGCACTTTAAGAAAACATATTTTACAAATATTTAATGATTAATATCGAGAGTCCAAAAGAGTTAATTAAAAAAATATATAATGATCAATATATAAAAGAATAAAAAGAATAAAGTGTATATTATATATTTAAGAGTACTTTAGACTCTTTTCATATAATTTGGAAGAAACTTCAATTTTGAACTTTTTCATAGAAAAGTTGATCAGCTGTAATTAGCTACGAGGAAGTGATTGGAGAAAGTAATTAGTCACAAATTACCTCAACCTACATCGTTTAATATACTCAAGCACCGATAAAAACTTATTAGAAGACGAAAAAAGCGAAGTTAAAATGTTACCTCGGGTCTGGCAGCAGCTATCATGGCAGCACTAACATGATTTATGATAAGTATGCAAATACCGATAAGTAGAGTTTTCCTCGATCCAATTATTGTAGCAATCGTTGGTATATTATTTCTGTCAAAAAGTTATTTAGCAATCAGTAAAAGGATACGAAAATCTATAATTAAAAATAAATAAACAAACATGAAGCACGCAATCATAGAGAAAATAATTTCCTTCATGAAAAATGCTCACAAAAATGATAGAAGTGAGTGGTTAATTACACTTACTTTCTGTCTATGTCATTCAAAAAAGTACAACAATTATAATTTTTTCTTATAAACTTAATTAATAATTTATAAGCTAATAAGTGCAGTGGTAGATAAGAGGTAACTAGTTAAAAGTCCAAGAACATACTTGATATCTCCTTTTATATCTGGAATATCTTTCAAAAAGCCCATAGTGAAGCAATATATAATATTGTAAACTGACATAGATCTCATGGGCAAGCTGCAAAAATATATGCAATTAAATAACTAAGCCTCAAATATAAAACAGAAAGACGATTGTGTCGTCTAAACAACATTTTTCAAATGGTCATAATAAATATGAGTAACCTCATTTGAAATGGGAGTCCTAAGGCAACTCCTACTCCAGTAAATGTGGCAAAGAAGAGAGCAACTCCTTGCAACTGCACAACATTTTATTGAAAATAAGCTCTACATTTATCTTTCTATACCCAAATATTAAAATTAAATTGATATAATATAAAGTAATCTTAATTATTCAAAGAAAATAAATCACAAATAATTTGAAAATTATATATCTTGTTGGATTTTTTGTTGTTATATATATGAAATTGAATCATAAATAAATATATTCAATTGTATTAAGCAATATCTTAGAATCATGATTTGGTATTTAATTAAATATTTTGTATGAAAAATAAGTAATTTCTTGCGTAATAAAAAAAATATGAATCATGCATCTTTTATTTATCAAATCGAATGACAAAAATATTAAATAGACACGCAACATATTATTCGAACTAACATATCTATATAATGGAAAACAATTCTCTAAAGAGACGTCAAACATATTATTCAAACGTCAAAATGATTAGTAAGAGCAGAAAGGACGTACCAAACCATTTGTTATTGGTGCCCCGAGTGTGGACGCCTTCGTACGGAGTGGTGGTATGGAATATATTGATGACAAGACGAATGAAACGAAAATTAAAATAACAAAAGGCACAGACCTAAGTATGCCTGTAATTAGCAAACTTATCGCCACAAGACACAACATAACAACCCATGCAACTTGCGTATGCGATTCCTCCGAATCTATATGCAAATCAGGATGATTTATCCTACAAATTACATAAAATAGTTTTAGTTGATGTGAATAAATATCTTTTGTCGATACCAAAAACAGTGTGCGTACTTGTCAATTTCAACATCAAAAATATCGTTGATGCCAATCATGTAGGAGTGTGCGCAAGCTACACTTGCATAAGCAGCAAAGAGTTTGATAATCGTTAGCCAATTTGACATTTGAAGTACGTGCACATTCTCGACCAATCTTCTTGCCAGTATAAATCTGGGAAAAGTACAAAGAGAGAAAAGAATAAAATGTGCGTCCTAAACTATGTATCGTCACAAATATTTCCATATTAAAAACATACATTACAAATAACAAACATGAAAAGAAGCTACTTACGAAAATTGAACAAGAGAACATTGTATGGCGAACGGCCTCAGAAATCGCAACGCTACAGCAATATCACTCTTCTTTTTTACCTCAACATTACTCTCTTTAGAAAGTTCGGGTACGGCTGCTCCTTGTTGTGCTTGCGCCTGATTATATGAAAAAAAGTATATATTTTTATACCCTTATGAAATAAGTAGGTCAAATAAACGAAGGTCAACATTACTTTATTTATCGTCGAATAGAATTCACACTATATACTGATATGAAAAGTGAACATTTCTTTAAAAATTTATCTGAAAGGAGTAAAGAGTTTCATCCTCCGCGGCGATCTTTTACCATGTGGCGAGCTATTAATGGTACGCTCCCGACCCTGGATGTCTTACGGAGGAGAGATTTTATTAGTGCCTCATTTTGTGCGTTGTGTTTGTATTCGGAGGAGAGTGTGGATCACGTCTTCGCGTCCTATCCGATAGTGAAATCGGTTTAAAGCAGGGTTTTGACGGCTTTCGGGTTGCTGTTGGGGAGGATATGAGCATCTCTGCTCTACAAGTAATGGCTATGAGGTTTTGATTTAATCGGCATCTCCTATTCCTTTGGAGACTAGCATTTGTGAAAGAAAAAAAATTGGAATCGAAGGATTTTTTAAGCTTGAGAAAAGTATACACAATATAGTTTTGCACTTTTGGAAAAAAATACATGTAGTTTTTCTTTCCAAATTAAGTTCTTGTGGTTTGTTTTTTTAGACATTTTTGAATGTCGGACAACTCGAATAAATGTTCTGTCACATGTCTGCCAACGTGTACACCACGTTCGCTAAAACAACACTATTGAAAATCTTATATGGACTTAAAAATATATATTTTTTAAAAATCTTTTTAATATATTTTGATTAAGGAATCACAAATTCTTACTACAAAGTTTGATTGAGTTGATGATTCAATTTTTGGTGCTAAGATAAGTCATATATCGACAACTTTGTAATTTATGATCTCTTCAAATTTGGAGTGTAAAGATGTGAAAAATACATTCGAGTATTTTGAAGTCAATAGTCGATCGAGTATTTTTGACATTCTTATACTCCAAATTCGGAGACATCATAAACTATGAATTATAGATATACGATTCATCTTCGCACAACAACTTGAATAAACTCAATCAAACTTTGAAATAAGAATTTATGACTCCCTAACCAAAAATATTTAAAAAATATATATATTTTGAAGTTTAGGATAATTTTCATAAGTTGTCACATACACATTAACAAATGACGAGTCCGCGTACAACTTCCATTGGTGTTGTTGTTATTGACGTAGTTCACATGTAGACAGACATGTGGTCGAATATTTACTAAGACTCTGTGAAATTCATAAATATCTGAAAAAATAAATCATATAGACTGAATTTGGACAAAATAAATTTTATTGGTTCTCCAGATGTTTCAACTGTTGTAGGGGATTTTCAGAATCATCGAGAATTTTTAATGGATGTTTTATTATAACGAAGATTATAATAAGATTCGCTTTCATCACGGAATAGGAGGCAACACTCATGGAAATTGAAATTGTGTTTTTTTATGTATTTAATTTAAGTAATTAGCCCTAAGTTTTCAGATATTTTTATGGTTTTCAATTTTATTCCCTCTCAAACAAGGTTTTACCTTTTTTTGTAAAAGAGGAGGTTTGAATCATGTTATTTTTTACAAATGACGTATAGTTCGTTGTTATTTTACCTAACATGTATTGGTAATCAAATGTGAGAGGTTATAGTCCACTCTGCCTCAAGACCGACTATAAACGTAGAATGTGTTTTTCAGTCTGGGGTGCAGAAAGTCCCTTGGAAATTTCGTAACCAGTGGTTTGAGGTGGTAACCAAACTGGAAGATAAGGAGTTCAGAGTGTGACATTTTTCGGGAGGGCAATGTAATTGCATATGCGCCGTCTAAGCGATGGGAGGATATATGGTGGTGTAATTTTTACAAAGATGTTTATATAAATTTATCGTCCTATCAATATCATAAATTAGTTATTCTTTGATATTGCAAATATAACAAGGGCAATTTAGTTAAATATGAATTTGATGTTTTTATCTAATTTTGTTTAAATTAGCAAGTGTTCAATGCAATTATGCACTAATATTTTTTAAATTTTATAAAATTTTGGCGTCCCGATATTATTTTTACGTGGTCACTCTAAAAACTAGTAATTAAAAAAGATTTACAAATGGAACCAAATGGGTTACAGCAATTTGACTAGATGTATAGACCAGATAAATTGATGATCAATTGGCCAAAAAAAAAAAGGCAACCAGTGGTCAACAAAAAGCATACAAGTTAAACAATAATAATTAGCTCTAAACTACTCACATTTACCTAAATGTTTACAAATTACATCATAAGAACTAACAAATACCTAACTAAAACATAGCTAAAAGCGTACAGAAAACTCATAACCGTAAAATGAAAAAATACGCACACGTCATAAACGTATTTAGACAAACGAGTTTGGATGAAACATATAATACCTCCTGTAGTGGTGCTGGCTTGAGCACATTGGTTCCATTTGATAAAAGCACAGACCAACTCTTGGGACCAGAAAATGCGATACGGGACGACGATATTTGAGAGTATTTGGAAAAAGTCGGGTAACTGGAAGCTTCCCGTTGCATAACAATGTGACGAGGAGAGGCAACTATTTGGTGGGATCTAAGATCTGAAAATCTAAGAGCAGATGAAGGCAAGGGAGACATCTCCATTGGCTCCAATTGAGAAAAATATTTTAGGATGGAACAGTGTAGAGTTGTTAGATATGGGGATACGCTATTCGATTTAAATAGTTGGACAGATGAATGTTGACGATTAGGTTATCAATTGGTTTGACACTTAGGTTGTTCGTGAGTAGAATGTAATTGACACACAACTTATGATATGCACACAACTTATGATGTACACAATCATCAACATCATTCGTTTAAAAACAGTACAAATTAAAAATTTTGATAAGTTTTGTAACATCATTAGCAAAATGTTTGTTTGAGATTATAAATAAATTTTTTTATCTTGTTTATTATAAATTTTAAATCTCGTAAAACAAAATTTGTGGTTGAACTATGTATTTTTCTTTATAAGTAAAATTATTAGAAAAAGAGCGCAGATATCCACGATTACAGACCAAAAAGGCCCCAACAACAAAAAAAATACACGGGGCTTGGCAAACCCCAGCAGAAAAAACGAACCAATAGACAAAACAATAATTGGGGAGCTGCAAAACAGTGACTACGTATATTGAAAAATAGAGTCTGCTGTAGACACTAGTGCCATTATTGTTCTAAAAGAGTATTCCAAAGATACTAGCAAAAATATCTCATTAAAATTTATGTCTTCCTTTTGAGTAAAACTTTATATCTCTCGACATTGCCATATGAATGACTGTGTTTTAAATATACATTTATAATGAATAAGTTTTTTATCTTCACGCAACTCAATGAGATCTCTAACATCATTATATTTTAATTTTGTAGACTTTAGTCTCATCTTTCATTGCATCAGACCATGGTAAGAGTCAAAGTTGAATATTGTTTTATAAAACTCGATAGAATAATCTTCATTGAAGGCAATGCCATTTTTTTTAAAGATAATATAATCACCTGGAATCACATTTTTCCTTTCACTAAACTAAATTAAATATTTTCTTAAAGAATATCATCTAGATTGAAGAAAAACATCATTTTAAAGAAGTTATCTCATAAAATATTTAGGGTTTTTTAACTTTGAAATAAATAAAATACATATTTAGCCACTAAATACAAGTAAAACAAAAAAATAGTTTATATTCAAATCAATAAAAATATCAATTAATTTTTATTAGTGCTTTATATTTATTGAAATAACAATTTTTTTGGCATCTAGCATTATTGAGATGTTAGCTGAGTTGATGTATTTTTGTTACAATAAAATAATAATTACAATAACTATCATTCAAAAAAATCTATGTACAAATTATCACACAAAGTAAACCTGACATAAACTATTCTTGAAATATTTTTTAAATTCATAAAATATGTTAAATAATATATCATTTAATTAAAAAATATATCATTTTATGCTAAAGTTAATTCTGATATTTAACAGTTAATTTTTTTGAAAGATATTAATTATTATGATAGATAAAATTATAAATGTTAACTCTGACACCAATTTGATACCAAAATTGTATATATTTAAAAAAATTATCACAGATTTTATTGGATTGGATTAAAAGAGGCCTCCACTGCTTCATCTGACAGATTGGAAATCAAATAATCAACTGATCATTCCATTATGGAAGAAACGAGGCCTCCACTACTTGACTTTAATGCTTTCAAACTGTAATCTCGGGAAGTACCAGGACGATTTCAATGATGTTGGTGCGACCAGTGACGTTTCAATCGGAAAGGAGACTGTCTTTTTTGGATCTGGATAATTTTTTTGAGAGGGGTCAAAATAAATATGTTTAACGAAAAAGGGGCTGTGAGAATATTTTTTTTCCCGTAGGGCCAAAACCGTAGAAAAAATTGTGTTTTTGGTCTGAACAAAACCGCAATGCTTGTAGCGGTTTTGGCACAAAAACGCAACATTTTCCGCGGCTCAATACGCCGCACATTTTCTAACGGTTTAATTTGGACGAATTCGGCTCAACTCCGACCGGCGCAAATACAAACGCGTAAAATTATGAGGTTTTCGGTTTTTTGGATTGTTCATAAAACGCAGAAGTTTATGCTGTTTGACTTTTTCCATTATCCTAAGGACGCGTTTGCAATTAATAATTAGGGATAAATTAGGGATTTTTTTAATTTAACAAATTCATCCCTGTTAATTAGTAGGTAATTATGAAAACAAAATTTGTCCTTAATTACCGTGATTCTCTCTATTCAAAAATAGGAAATCACAAAACCAACTTTATGATATGCCAGTTTAAATTATAATTAACTAAGAAATATAATTTATACACAGAACAGGATATAAAGAATATAATTGGTTCAAATAAACATCATCGCTGACAACCGCATTAACACATATGAAACAGCCACCCAATTGCCATATGTCGTCCCTTTATAAAATGGCATATTGTCTAAAAAAATATAATTAAGAATTTGACAATAAGAAAAGCGGAAACTTCGTAAATCCTCCAATCATTCACCTCGGAAGCAAGTGATGATTAAAAAAAAACTTCAATTCTTAATTTTATTTAATTGGAATTATTCACTTTTAAAAGATCTGGTTGGAGTGTTTGTCAAGTGCTCTCCCAAATTTGGTCAAGAGTGAATTTTCAACTAATTACTCCAATGAGCAGCACAAATTTTTTAGGCAATTTGCATGCAATTTTTTGTGTGCATATGTGATTCTATGTAATAATATGTTTAGAATTATTTATGTGATATCAACAATTAATACTTTTTTTCAACAATTTTTTTGAAAGAATGTTAAATACCTTTGGTCGCAAGAAAATTTAGAATAGATGAGTTCATGAAAAGATTTTCACTATTATAAATCATGGAAGATTAGAGGTGGTATCATAGAAGAGCCTAATACGGTGTGATTCGATGACTAAAATACCAAAAAAAATCCATCCAAATTAACCAATTTTGACTCAAAGTCAAAATTAACCAAAATTGGATTGGTCGAACCATTAAACTAGTCCTAATCATCTGGTTCAATTTAAAATTGACCCGGGTATAAATATTTTGCAAAAAATTGCAAAAATACGGTTATACCCCTCTCATTTCTTCTCCCTTTTTTCCTTCTCTCTATATTTCTCTCTCTCTCCTCGACAAAAGAAAATAGTCTTGGCCACCCTCCATGACTGCTCGCATACGGCAGCGAATCAAGGGCAGCCACTGGTCAGGTTCGACTCACTGTCGAGTCCCGGACACGATGGTACAAACCACTTCCTCTGTCGTGCCTCCGTATGTCTTCTCTGGTGAATTCTCTCCTTCGACGTTGAGAACTTTAAACTCGTTGAAAAAATAACTTTGACGACGAAAACGGGCAAAATCACGACGACATAATGTCGGATGTTCACCGATGATCGTTTTACAAATTGTTTCAAGTCTCAAATGGTCGGATTAGGCCGGATTGATTGAGAGTGTGATTAGGGGAAAAAATCATGATTTTAGGGTTCATTTTGATTTGGGATTTTGGCAAATTATAGTTTAATCCCAAGGACTTCACGTGTTTGCAACACAAGGACGAGCCATTGTTACCACAAAAAACAAATTTCAATTTAGTATGAAGGCTTTCGTGCATGTGCAAATAGGACAATTCCCTTTCACGCGTGAAAATCAAATTTCAATTTAGTCCCTTGGTTATAAATCTAATTATAATTAAGGGCACAAAATGCAATTTTCATTAAAATTGATATTAAACATGATTAATTGGATCAAATAAGCATAATTAAATCTGATTCCAAATATCATACAACAACTAGAATAAAACCTAAGCTCGCTCTGATACCAATTGAAGGATATGGATTGTGATTAATAAATAATCATGGACTAATCCTTCACATAATTAACAAGCTAACTCGTTAATTAAGACAATACTTACTTATTGTAGCATGCTTCCGCAGGATCGTCATGATGAGGTGTTTTACTGGTCGATTCACGATCACGAACAGATCAGATACGTGAACGTTGTTTCACGAATGGCCTCAGATCGCAAATTCTAAGATTTACAGGGACTAAATCGTAATTCTATCCCTTCTGTGTGTGGATAAGTATGTGGGTGGCAAAAATTACTTTTTGATCACAGGGACTTCCCTATTTGTAAGGAAAAAATCTCTCCAGCTGCTTTGTCACACAAAGCTTGGAGTTGACAAGTAGCGGGGATGACGTCAGCGATGACATAAGTGCTGACGTCATTTCTACCTCTTCCCCTCTTTTCTTGGTCTGGACTCAGCTCAAATGGGCCCAAGTCCAACACTTGTATTTAATACTTAGTTGTTATGAATAGGTTAAACTTGAAATATCTTGATAAGAAGGATGATCTAATCACAATTTAGGACGTGACGATGCTCCATTTTATTGATCACCATTTACTTCTTCGGTTAGATTTATTGGCAATTTATTGTGTTGGCTTCGTTGTCCATAATCAATCTTGCATCGATCTCATTAGACTTAGGTTCTAATTGCTAACGATTAGAGCATCAAATTGACATGACGTGATCAAAATGCAGGACTTCATACGGCTCCATTTTGTAGTTGATAATTTACTTCTCCGGTTAGATTTATTAGCAAAATGTAGGACTTCACATTCTTGCATCGATCTCATTAGAATTTGATTCTAATTGCTAACGATTAGAGCATCAAATTGACATGCATGATCAGTTCAATAATGGTCGACCACAAGCCGTCGAACTCAGGTCCATTTCAACTTAGCGTCCCTACCACGTCTCAGCCTCGTCGTCACTCCTTTCTTCGTTAGAGCTTTCAAGGCACCGTCTCACCTTTCCTAGGTCAGGCTTGACCTTGCCACAACAGCCTGATCTTCCTACCTCTCTGAAGGCTGCTTCGGCGTTGCAGCCGTTCCACTGGACTTGCCCAATCACAGGTCAGCCAGAAGAGGTAGCACGAGACGCCCGGGGGATTGGTAACTATAGACCACCCCTCCGTCTGACTACGTAACTTTTGTTATTTTTTTGTTGCTTATGTGTCCTTGTTTATCCTATTTCTGTGTTATGTCTTGTTTTATGTTTTTTGATAGGCTGTTCTTGTTTGGATCAGTTTGGAACTGATCCAAGAATTATTTGGATTCTGGTGTATAACCCATTGTGGATCATGGTTAAAGCTTTTTTTGTCGGATTTTTCTTATCTTGGTTTTCACAAGCGTGCTATTGTATGTATCGAAGTGCTCGTCTATGCAGAGTTGTATCCTTGATGTAATTTTGTATTTGTCATTTGCCACTTTGATTAGCAATATTCTGGTGAGGCTCTTTTATTATCCATCCTTAAGAAATACACTACAAACTGTTTCAATATATAACAGGTTTTCTGAAACGACAGAGATATTATAAAAAATACAACCACAAGTTCATTATAATCACGTTATTCTAGTACATCAGGACTACATGTCCTTTTATCTTAAATACCAATGAGGAAATAAAGAAGAAAAAGTGCAAGCAGCTTATTCTATTTTGAAATGATCACTTTAGGACTGAAAATGGACCTCATCTTAAAATAACTCAACTTCATCGGTGGTTACTTTTCTAGATCAAAGGAAACAGGAAAAGGTGGACAAAGTACAGATTCCAATAAGCTATATAGGTCTTGAAACTTTGTTTCTGCAATGTAAAACAGACGTATCAGTACAGATCGACTTAAGTTACACAAAATCCATAAATTTTATTTATACAACAGTTGTATATGTATTTTAAAAAAACAAACCCACACACCTAGGTCGATGGATGAGATACTAAATTGGATTGTGACGATGACTATATCAAGATGTACATTCAATGGCCTACTACATCTGCCGCTAATTTAGCTCTCTATATCGAGTTTGAGCATTATAAATTATAATATATATTTGTTTTTGTACAATAGTGACTATTTCACCAATTGTATTCTATGAACAATCTTCTTATTTTACAAATTTTCATTAGTGCAACATCGGTACCGACCAACTGATCTTATTTCATGTAGCTCCCAAAATAATTTGGACATAACATATTATTTATACTTTTTAATAAAAATAGAACCTAGCAGCACGTAAAATCCTAGGTGAATGAATTTCTAGTATACGAACAATAATAAGTAGTACTAAATAAAATTTAGATTAATATGGTAGAAAGATTACCTCTTCGTAATTTGCTCGGTCCATCTTCCAAGCCTAACAGCAAAGGATGATAAAATAATGCATGTGAGAATTTCATAGTTTAAACAAACTTATAACAAACTAATACTCAAGTTCAAATATGCTATAATAAATAAATAAAAGAAAAGCATAAATTCACGACTAAGATGAAGTAAAAAAAAAGAGTAAGATGAAGTAACAACTAAGATTAAGTCTTAGTTGTTACTGGGATGTATGCATTACTTCAACGATGAATTAATACAATTTACTCTTCAAAAAAAACTAAGATTAAGTCTTCTCACCAAAAGAAACTAAGATAAATTCGGGGGAAAAAATAGAATGACAGAGACGCCGATTCTCTCCCACGCTTGGAGATTTTTGCTAACAACGATGTCTTCGTTGATGACGAAGGTCGCAGATATTTAGTTAAAGCTATTGGAAATCCATTATGGTTCGACTTCGATGCTTTGAATAAAAGCCAAGGACATTCGATTTAAGTAATGGTATTATTTGATTCAGCAAGATAAGAATTATGATCGAGAGACCTGGAAAAGCTCTTGGGGGTTGTAATGTCATATGAAAAATGTTATCAGATTTCTGCTCATTGTGCAAAATTATTGGCCATTCTTTACTCAATTGCATTACAAAAGTGCTTGCAGGTAAGCAAGGCCGAACCATCTACGACTAAGGAAGGAGAGGAGATTTTAGCGAAGAAGACAAAAAAAAATGAGGCGCCAGCAACTAATGGGGTGGCTTGTAACGAGTACAATTGGACTATTTTCGAGCTCATGGGTTTCAGGTGACGTGTTGAGGCAAAAATGAGATGGTGCGGAGGGGTTGACGGATACAATAAATTCAGAGGAACACGAATCAGATGGTATAGACAAGGCTCAGTTGGCAATAAATTTGACATATCGAACTGCATATAGGGTTGGGGACTCTCCAGGGTATAAGGAAGGAGTGTTGCTCTCACGGGTTTATTATTATGTCATGATGGGACCTGGTTATTCATGGCTTTGAATACCGACGAATTTGAAGTTGTGGACTTGGTCGAAATGAGAAAAAATTGTCAATACTACTAATCGAACAATGTCGATACTTCCGGGTCAAAAATTGTGGAGATATAGCGCAAGAGGAGCAGTCTACTATACTGCATAATTTACGAGCCAAAAGGAAATCAAAGAGAGTATCATCTCGCAACAAATGAGATTAGCTAGGGGGTCAGAAATAAGAGATCTAGCGGAGGGTGAGCAGACTAATGCCCTTTGGGTTTTCATCATCCACCCACAGGTGGTTTAACTAGGCCTATGCACGAATTAAATTGAATTCGAATTATAATTTGTCGAATTCAAATTAACAAAATTACGATTCGTATTCAATTCGTCCAAGAATAAATTCGAATATGAATTATAAGTTTTTTAATTTGAATTGAATTCAACCGAATTCGAATTACTTTAAATATTTTAATTTTTTAAAAATGATTAATTTTTTTGGAAATAAATAATTAAAAGATTGAGCTTGTACTTAATGTACCAAATTAAGTTGCCTACGTATCATTTGCTTCAAAAGAACCAAAGTCCACGTAGTTCTATTTTGGAACTTGTGTTCTAAAGGACAAACGACTCATTTTCTTTTCATTATGGACTCGAATAATGACATTGGCAACTATTTATTTTTCTCTATTTTTGAATTTTTTTCATCTTTTTATATATGTAATTCGACGAATTATTTGTCGAAATGAATTGAAAATTTGATTCGGCGAATGATTCTTCGAATTGACGAATTATGATTTTATCAATTCATATTCAATTCATCTTTGGAGAAATTCAAATCCGAATTAGGATTCATTTGAACGGAATGGAATTCGAATTGAATTTTTTACGAATTGAATCGAATTTGAATTGGATTCGATTCATGGTTAAACCGTTTAACCAACGACTCTTTATGGATTTGAAACTTCTGTAAAAAAATAAAATTTATTTTCTTTTGGTTTTAACAATTTCAAGAAAAGAAAAAGGGAGATATTGATACATGGGTAAATGAAAAATAGAAAATTAGTGATCATTTTATAGTTATATGATAATCTTACCATTTTTTTCGAAATAAGTTCATTTATACTCAATCGGGTATCTAGGAAAATTGTGTAGAGGAGGAAAATCAAATAATTCTTTCCAATTACTAAGGAATGTTTAACGAAAATTGTTTGGAAAAGATTTTTACCTTGTAAAGCATGTAGAATATAGAGATGATATGAGCTGGTATCATGATCCAACTTCTGAAAACCTGTACAACAAAGAGATAGACGCTTTTGTTGGATATCATTCGCAAGAGATTTTTTCCTAAATCATTACGTTTGAGCCTAACAAACAGAAAAAAAAAAAGTAATATCGGTAGAGCTATACCTAAACAAAGGCTCACATATTCGACTATTGAATAACAATAAACTTTTACCAATGATAGTTGTTTTAGCTAATAATGTTTAAGGATTTGGGTCCAACTCATACCAATACGAAAAAAACACAAAGGGAGCTACTCTTAATTTAAAGGGCATTTGAAGAGTATAGGAATTTACAAAAATCTAGAGTTCATTCATAAATAAGTGTAAAATTTTTGGGGTAAAAAATTCAATAACAAATAATATAAATAAATTATTCTAGGTCCAAAGATTCTAGTCAAATAAACCATATGATTCATTCTTTTAGGAAATGCATGCAACCATAATTATTCTTTAGTTTAATTATACTCTCAATTCGACATCATTAATTATTTTTATCATGAAAATTATATGAATGGCTACGTGCTTTTCACCATGATTTTTAGCCATGGATATATATATTTTTTTGTGTTGGTAATTAGCCAAGAGTGTATCGACAGTCCGAAAAGTACATACAGTTGTGGTTTTACTTCATATGGTCATGTAATATAAGGTTGTATAAAGTAAAGTCGATATGATACCTGAGGTTTGATGATAGCCGTCAACAATCCACCTAAGTGATTTAGGATACAGATCCCGAGACTTGCTAGTGATGTTTTTCTGGCTCCAAATATAGTAGCTAGAGTTGGTATGTTGTTTCTGTAGAAAGGATTAATTGAATCATTGGTATTCCACTTAATATCCAATATCGTATATTCGCTAACAAATAGTAGTGGCTTTCAGGACAATTGACTTGAATTTAGATTTATGTTCACTAAATATCCAAAAAATAATAATATTAAAATTTTGTAGCTAAGATAAGCGAGTTGTGCAACTTTTGGACTTACGTCTACGTCATCCAATTCATATTTCGATGTTTTTCTTTTAACACTGTGGTAGAGTTATAACGACGTGTCTCTACGTCGCAAGCTCACCTATCATGACATTTTCCTTCTATTTTCCTATTTTGTTGTAGTGGCTTTCTCGATAATCATAGAGAGTAAATTCTAGTACTCACCTATAACCGAAGTTTTCTAGGAGTAAAACTACAACTTCCGGGATCACAAAATTTTATTAATTTATAAATTTACAAATTAATTAATAATATTGACAATAATTTTTGCTTGCATTTCGAAAAGATGACTCTGAATCTTTTAAATGCAGTAAGAGAATATTAGATATGAAAAAAAAAATTTATGTAAAAATAACTTTTTTACACTCTTTTTTTAAGATCCTATTCTAAATTCTATTCTATTAGATCAGAAATGCTTATGCGAGGAGTCGAACCCTGGACTTTACCCCGTCCCGCCCCGTCCCGCCCCGTCCCAATGCCACTGGACCAAATGGTCTCCGGCATAACTTTTTTACACTTCGGGTCTTAAATTGACCCATAAACCTCCATTAATTCTTAAACCCTAAGAAATTAGTAAATGAAAATTTAAGAGGTCCAAGAAGATACTCTCGATCTCCTCCGATATCTGGAATGTCTTTCACCATTCCCATGCTAAGAGCAAATACTGAGCTGAAGATCAGCATATACAATGCCGGCAAGCTGCAACAGGATTGAGATTAAAATAAAAGTTATCATTAAATCATTCAAGATCAAATAGAATTGTATAATTTATAAAGAATTGAGATAATAGGACCTTATCTTAGTTGAGCTAATTATTATTAATTGGAATAACACTTGGGGAATTATACTTCTTCTAGAGTGTAGAATTAAACTCTGTTCTTTGGTCAATTAATATACGTTTTATCATATTTAGACTAGTATACTTTGACACTTACATTGTGTTATGGGGCTTCAAGGGATATACATTAGCCCAATAACACAATGTTAACAATGTCTTAGTCATTATACGAATTTTGTTAGGATTGTACAGCGGTCGTTCCTTTATACTCGATGCTTAGCTTAATAAAACCATTATTAAATCAATTTTTTGTTGCACCTCATTTTAAATGGAAGTCCCAAAACGGCTCCCACTCCAGCGAATGTGGTGCAAAATTGAATAGATCCATTCATCTGCACAACATTTCATTGAGAAATCCATTAGGTTAATAATCAGTGGAGTGCTAATAATCGTGTTCATTCTTTCTATGTGATTACGTGATCTTTAGTATTCGTTTCTAAAGAAAAATAAAAGTTGAAGGACTTGCCATAGATTGTGTAATAGGAGCTCCAATGGTCGATATCTTTGCGCGGAATGGGGGAATTGAATACAATGAATGCACCACCAATAAACAGAAAATGGAAGCAAGGAAAGGGATGGAGTTTAGTGCTCCTGCGTTGAGCAAACTTATTGCTACAAAACCCATCACTAACAACCACGCAGATTCAATTTGCAGTTGTCCCGAACTTAAAGGCAAATACGGTTTGTTAATTCTGCAAAATTGAATAGGGATTTTAATAACATGTACTTTCAAAAGTAAAGTGTTTGTTTGTGTGATTACTAGGTGGGAAAATATACTTGTCTATTTCGACATCAAAAATCTGATTGATGCCAGTTGCGTAGACGTTTGCACATGATTGAGCTAAGATAACAGCTACTATCTTCGCCGAAATCGACCATTTTGGCTGTTGAAGTAGTTGTGGGTTTTCAACCAATCTTCTTGCTAGCACGACTCTGTAGAAATATTAGAGATAATATGCAGTTACCCTTACATATCATCAAAATCTACGTATGTGTGTATGCCAATTTCATGTTATAAATTCCAATAATAATCAATTTACAACTCACGAATTATGCATAAAAGGATTGCAAATAAATCGTGTAATATGAACATGGATAAACGACTCACGAAAATTGCACCACTGTAAAAATAATTGGAAAAGGCCTCATAAATCTCCATAGTACGTCATTTTTTGTGGCTGCTCCTCCTTCGAGATACTTGTCTTCATGCTGCCCGTGCGCCTGATTACAACCAAAACATAGTAACTTTTACGATGTGTCTTTTTTCATATAAAAGGTTTGAACCGAAATTTTATGTCTCGTATAAAATAAATAGTACCTGAAGTGGGGCTGGCCTAATCCCATGGATTCCATTTGTGAGAAGCACTGAGAAACTCCTGCGGTCGGAAAATGCTATTCGGGAAGGCGATATCTGAGAGTATTTGGAAGCTCCCAGTTGATAAACTGAGAGACGTGGAGATGATATTATTTGGTGGGATCTAAGTCCTGAAAATCTAAGTGCAGATGAAGGAAACTGACTGATCTCCATTAACTCCAATTCAGAAAAAAAAATATCGTACACTGTATAGTATATTGCGATGGGACAATGTTGGGTTGAAAGATATGCGGATAGCTACTCAATTTATATAGTTCGAGCTCATTTCATGTTGACGATTAGGTTGGCAATTCGGTGGACGATTAGGTGATGTCCTTAACTTTTGGATATTTTTCTACCAAAAAAAACTTTTCTATAAGTATTTATTGATACTTTAGTTAATTACATAAGAGAGCAGCAGAGCAGCACTGAGATAGCAGAGAACGCAATTAGGAGTGCAAAACTCACTCGCACGGGACAAAAACAGCTAACACCAGGCAGTATGTAAAAGAAAAGGAAAAAAATTAAAATCAAGCTACGCCAATATTAACTTTTCGATATGTTTAGGACTGAAAATGAGCTTGCATGACGTACCTTGTAACTTTAAATTATAATTATCGAAAATACCAAATAATATTTATAGAGTTCTTGCGACTTTAAATCGATCAGTGGTGAGTAACTCACTCCAAGTTAGTTTAAGTGTTGGTCGTCGGATATCGATGTACTTGATTAGGATCGGGCACAGTCGAGGCAAGTATTGAATACTTTCTCCGTAAAACGAGATTGCCCCGTATATCTCAGTGCTTACGGGCTATGGCAATGACAAGGAGATCAGCCACTTCGAGGGGATGCGACCATTTGAGTTTTCTGTCAACAGAAAGTCAACTGTGGTAGTAGTCAACTCATTTGATAGCCAAGATTTGAAACTCTTTATAAACAAGGAAATTTCTCTTGCACTAACCAATATGATACACCACATTTTCAATTTTCTTAACTTGACTTGGGCTTTTAGACATTGGGCCCATTTGGGCTTAATTCATTTCCAACAATAAGTTCACCAATTCGTACATATGTACGATATGGTAGTCAATGAGTACAACATATCAAAACTTTCAAAAACTACGTTTCTAAGAGAAGCTTTGCCCTTTGGGATTTTTCAACTATTTAACCAATCTTCATTTTTTTTATTTCAGAGTTTAAACAAGCAATCTCCTTGATTCTTAAAACCCCTAATACCATTAATCTACAAGTCTTTTGGCCACGTCTTCTTTGGCCATAGCCGCCACCACTTTCCTCCTCCCTTACACAGTGACTTCCCCTTGACCTCAAGCTCATCTTCCTCTCCCTGTTTACGTCCCTCATTGTTTGCCTTCACCTCAAGTTGTTGATCGAGCCCCGTCTTTCTCCCACACGCTTTTCTTTTTCTTTTTCTTCTCCTAGAGCCAATCCTCAAGCACTCAGACCTAGCTTCGGCACCACTAGTCATATAACACCTCGAGTTCTCCGCTCCTTCATCCGTGTCTTTCTCGGGGCCTCCTCGGCGACACATCTTGAACTGGCCCAGCTTCCCGTAAGCCGGGGGAGACCGGATGACGAGCCCGGAGGGGTTGGTTGGTGATATACTGGAATTTTTCATTAATTGGTATATCCTGAAAATATTCAAAAAATATTGTAATAGTACTTATCCGTTAATTGTACGAATATCAGAAAAAAAAAATTAGAAAATAATTTTGGCCCCAACTCGTAATTATTACTGTGCGAGTACGGGCTGGAGCCTATTAGCTCAAATGGGCGGGTCAGTGGATCGGTCCAAGCCGTCTCAGCTGCCTTGTCAACGTGACATGGCGGTGATGTCATATCTGACATAAGCGCATGCACCAGCGCTGACGTGGTGATGACGCAATTTTTGTCATAACTGGCGGTGCCAAGTGGCACCACGTCAGACTGTCACGTGGTACACACGTTGCTTGCTACGTGGGTTTGTCATCGACAGAATTTCTCTATAAAATAAAAATTTGGCTGAACTAATTTGTAAGTTTTCCACAAAATAAACCCCTCATAGAAGAAAATTCCATATTAGTTCTATAATTTTTGTTTAGATTTTCAATTAAGAATATTCGTGAAAATTAAGTGGAACATCCATCTAATAGTGATCGCAATTCGACCAACAACTCACGATAGCCGTTCCAAACCCGTGGACACAATTACTTCAACAAGTAAGTGTTGTTTAATGAACGTATTAATTTGTTAATTAAATAAAATTAATGCATAATTACTCTTTAATTACATACTAATTAGGACAGTTAAAATTGGAAACATTGCGTAAGTAAAGAAGAGCGTTGCATACTTGAAATGTCAACCGTACACATTTTAAATTGAGGGTCAAATTTTAGAAGAATGGTGTTATCCTTTCTAGGATGTCAGTGCCCAATTTGTTACCATTTCAATAAATAACATATTCCTGAGATTAAACGCAGTATAAAATCCTGAAATAAAACTTATTTTATAAGTAATTTTGTTTATAAAAAAAATAATCAAGTAAGTGGAGTAAAGCCTAGATCACACTACTATCATCTCTATGCGCGAAGGCCGAAGACTCCCATGCTGCGATTATAATGGCAACTGTAGCTTGTATAAAAATGATATCCGCGACCCCATCACTAAATAAATAAATTTACAAGATAAGATCGCGATTGTGTTATTACTTGTAAAAAATTCTGGTCAATTATAACATAGTCATTACTATGTCATGCTGCGTTATTACAATGGCAACTGTAATAAAATTTGCATGAAAGTCTGTACAAAAGATATGATCTGCGATCCCCCATCATGAAATAAATTGATGTACAAGATAAAATCCACGATTGTTGCATTTATTGTATAAAAGTTTGACCAATTTAAAATAATCATTATTATAATGGCCATGCTGCGTTAACATTAGGCTCGCAGCCTGGATCCTGCGGCGCGCTCGTCGGTGCTAAGAGTATAATGAGAAACACATTATATATTTTTAAATAATAATGACCAACTAGCTTTTTTATAAGAAAAAATAAACCAAATAACTTTCTATGAAAAAACCAAAAATAATATTAACGCAGTTTGTGGCTTTTTTGTTACTTCTATGACTACCACGATCGTCCAGTTTGATTGAAAAGTATGCTTACTGGAGTGGAGCGGAAAATTATAAACGAAATTGCGTCAAACTTGTGTCGATAATATGGTTGTAATTTTGGCTCAAATATCATATTGATGCAATTTTAGTAACTACATAACCACAAGACATAAATTCACAATGTTGTATTTATGTGAAGTCTCAGATTTTGACTGGGACTGTTAAGATCGAGTTACAAGTCTCGACTGTTATGGGACCAACACGATTGCCAATTTGATAGGTGGTAAATTTATAACTAAATAACAACCCAAAGAAATAGTATAGTTGTATAATAAGGTTCGTACATAGAGATCCAACACTAAGATCTAAACTATGGTTGTTTTAGAGTTTAATGTGGATTGTGTCCAAAATAAACTAAAAGAAAACTGAGCAGAATAATTGAAATGAAGTTGGTGACATTGCCAAACACGAGCACGGTAACTTATAGAAAAACAGTATACTGCAATTTTTTTTTTATGATAAATTTCATACCATGACAATAACAATGTCAGAATTTGAACTCTAAATCTTCTACAGATTACAATATTTTGTATCGTAAACTGTAAGTGACTTGGCACTATCTAATGCATCTATTTACCATTCTCGCTAATTGGGTGATAAAAATAACATAGAAATGATTGAAAATACTAATCTCACTTTGCGCATTTTAGTTAGATCTACGACCAATCCTATCACAATTATGAATTACCCACTTTAAGGATCATTCCTGATCTCTCTGTGTTTGTTGGGGTGTATAGAAGATCAGAAATTGCATTGTTTTCGACGGTGAACGTTTTGATCACGGGAAGCTGCTGCTCTTCATATCCAGGCGATTTTTCGAATGTCTATTTTGGTCTGGACTTTCTAGCAAACTGTGTTCTCAGGACGTTTTGTTGTTCTTTGACTCTCTGTCGTAACCTTGCTTTTTGCTGTAATTTTATTCTCTCGGCGAGCATGAACTCTCTATGCTACGATTGACTGCTTCGCAATATAGCCCTTCGTACAAAAAGAATTCTGGTGAAATAAATTCATTTACTTTTCAAAAGAAATTATAAATGTCTCCCGATACTTTATCGTTAATTTGAATCATAATCTAGATAATCAAGCTAACTTACGCATTAATAACATCCATTCAACAACTAATACATCAAGTAGTCTATGGCGTGATGGACTTGAGCTCAAGACATTGAAGACCTCTAAGAAAAAGAATAGGAATAGCTGTGAGTCTGCTAGTTAGAATTTATGTTAAAAAAAAAAAGACATGTTCAAACTAGAATATACTAAATTTGATTGGGCTTAGGACTTATTATATAAGAAGAGGTATGGGCATAGTCTAAACATCAACCACGAAATCCTACAAAAAAAATTACACACAACCTACGTTACAACCATGCTACTACATGCATCTGTCTTCCCTTACCCCACTCCCTCACGTTCTCTATAACATTGATGTCTCTGTACCAATCTATTTATTTGCTATCCTATCTATTGTATATTCATTTAAGGCATAATTTGTATTACTCCGAGGAAAAAAAGTTATACTATGAGTACGGAAATTACAACTCTCTCCATAAATAAAACCTAAGAAAAACAGCTTAGTAAACATACCATGTGTACCAAAGATACAGGTCTCAGCATGGAAATATCCTCGAAGATTCACATAAGACAACACACTTTGAATCTATCATATTTCTTCTGTTCTCACCTTTATATTTGTTCTTCCTTTATCTTCGCTCTTGCGACTATTGGGTACGTGGAGAAAAAAACATATTGGAAATTGGCCAGAGGACTCATAGTTCTCTAGGGATAGCTAGAAGAGTATTTTAGGGAGTTGGTTTTCTGAAGGTCTAGTGATTGTTAGCACCTCAACGATCATTATGTGTGTTGCAATAATTTTTTTCAATTTTGATCAAACTCTTATTTTGTACTCTTACGATAACCTAAATAGGTCTCTTATATCCAATGTGTTGTCTACCATATAAAGATACGTTATTTATGGTTGTGTATGACTTTGTGATTCATATTCGTCAATAATATTTTTTTTCCTGACTATAAGTCGAACCACATTATATTTTGTATATGATTTCTTTGTATCCAGACTTGGTAAATTCATAAAAGGGTCACCTATTCTGCACTACTCCTTCTTTCATTTATTTCCCGCAAAGTTGAAAAGATAAAAAAACTAGTACTTGTCATTTTGCAAGTCGAGGTGGAATCCAGACTTCAAAATATTTTTGTACTCTTGAGAAAAAGTTTTTAAATAAAAAATAGGCGAGAGAGTGATCGTCTAGCCGATTGGCTATGTCAGCATGATTTTTAATTTTGCTAGTTGCTCGAGTTTTAGTTTCCACGTCCAGTGGTTACATTTCTTTGTAGTTAGATCATTATGTGTGCTTTCTTTTTTACCGGCCTTGCTTGTGCTTAACTAATCTGATGCTTCGAATGTTTAGACTTCATCTTTCTTCTCCAATTTTATTTGTAAAAATTTTCGTGAACGAAACGGGTGTCATCCCCTTTTATGGCTACACATGCTTCTTGTTATTAATGCCTTGACATGCCTGGTTGCTTCGATGACCTCTCCTATTTAATGTTCCATCCGTAGTTGTTCACTTCGAGAAAGAAATATATAAGTGTTTCAAAAGTTCATGATAATTTTCTGATTTTTTTATTCGTTGTTGAAACTAGGAAGTAATTACTCTTTGCATAGTTGGGACTCGGGATTAATATTAATATTTTTGGTCCCCTTTGCATATTGTAATATATTAATGTACTAAGATTTTTCACTATCGAGTTCTAACCATGGAAAAAGAGCAATTACTTCCTAATTTTAACACCGAAAAAAATTAGCAAAAAAGGATGGAACCGATGTTCTTCTAGAGCCACTTAGTTTGGTAGCTCTCTAAATTATAGCTTTCGTGTGGATGAATTTGCCAACTTTGGTATTGGGTTAGCTTTTGTCTATAATCGCCGATCCAACTCTCAACTCTGATCCATCTCAATGTACATTTGTTGGTTTATCTTGATTGCAAAATATATACTGAATTTGGTGAAAACTAAAAACAAAATTGTTTTTAGGTGGAGACTACACGTAAAAGTTAATATTATTTCACTCAATAATCAATATCGTTCCACATGTAAAGATATGGAGAAAACTTGAAAGTCGTAAAACTATAATCGATAAAAAAAAAATAGTCCCACAAACTCAACCACCAAGGTTGAAAGAAATTGACCTTTGATGCGCTTAGAAGTTTTTCAACGTTGCAATTGAAGAGATGAGAGAAGGTGATTCAACAAAATAGCCTGGAAAGTTAACGAGATTAATATAATCTTTTTAAATTTACGAAAAAAATTAATGACATGGTTAAGTTGTTTTGATATAAATAAGGGGCAAAGAGCCATTTATCTTTTATTCATCAACCAAGTGATAAATTCGAACCATAAATTGGAGGAGACTAACTATCCCAAATCATTCAAATATTAAACACATCAAGAGTATCAAACAATGCATAGTCAAAAGACATTATTATGACGTGCTTAGAGAATGAATCTGCTAAGCAATTGTTCTCCAGTACAAACTTCGGACCCTCTGGTGGCAGAGAAATTCAGACAGTACATGTCAGTTGTCAACCTGCAGCTAATTCACAAGTTCTGTCTAAAAAATAACAAGGCTAAGAGCATTTCAATTTCAGTGCTACGTCCAGAAAGTAAATTGGAAAGAGTATAAGTTCAACAGATATCTTTGTGTCTCTCAAAAAACGGAAGTTCATATAAACAATCAACCCGGCACATATATTTGTAAATTTGTATAAAGCTCTAGACATATAGAAAACCAATGAATGAAGGGTGATTTGATTGAACCAATGTCAAAAGATGAGGCTTTTGGGATGGGAGGATTCAAATCTTCAGGACCCAACAGAGATCCAAGTTTTTTCTTAAAAAAAAATGCTGGAATATAATGGAGATGAATTGTGCAAGTCTGCTAGAATTGTAAGAAACTGAAGTGGTTCCCCTGTCATTCAATCAAATCTTTAGTTTTAAAAGCAAAGACTAACTTTCATTCTACAATAAATACAAACACAAATTTAGTTCTAATCCGTCAATATGAGAGGAGATATTAGCGCAGCTAATTCCCTCTCTTCCTTTACTCACATTAATCCTCTTGGATCAAGTGCTTTCTCTTTTTCAGTACCTCAAGAAAGCTCAATTCCTCTGCATCTATATGGCTATAGCTATCTTCCTCGGAGACCATCTTCCTAATACCACCTCCTGTTATTATAGGAGTAATCCCGCACTTCAGTATCACATAACCATCAATTTCCTGGCCATCATAGTAATCTACAATGCAGAATTCCAGCTTGGAATTACTTAACATGGCAGATGTCTTGAATTCCTGAGAGTCGTACCATAAGAATACGTGCTCTGATTCAAGATTGATGTCCCATTCATCGAAAGCAACATGGGCGAGGTAGACATCCGGGTAGTAGCAGCTTGAAACAAGTTGTTTTCCGGATTCAGTCAGGCACTTGCACTTGACTCCGAACTTCTTGGGATGAAAACCTGGTGCAGCAGCAACCACAACACCGAAAGCAAGTCGATACCGGCCATCGAGCTGATCCTGTCGTCTCCTCCTATTCCTGTGGAGTAGTTGTAGCGAAGAACCGATCCCACTGTACTCGAAGCGATCGGGTACCTCATTTCCTGGAATGCATAGGCGAGCTCTTGCCATGTAGTACTCCTAGACAATGGAAAGCATGACAGAGGGTCACTATTTTCTACTAGATTAGTGGAATAAGAATGTTATGCAATCTTATAATTACCTGACCAGGTTGATGTGTCGCCATTATTTCTATTTTCTGAAAAAACCCAACTATGATTTTGTCCTTTGCATCTCCTGTCAAGTACACGCAATTGACAAGCTCGAAATCAAACCCTTCGGGATTTGGCGCTACTGTATTGCTTTCGCTGAATAAACCGTGTGTGCGTTCCAGAGAACTGCAGTTGTTTGCTTCCAAGAGTCGCAGACTCGATGGAAGCTCCGGTAAGAACCTGAGACTCTTGCAATCAGACAAATATAAACGTCTCAAGTTTGGCAGGCTCTTGATGCTCTCTGGTAAAGTCTCCAAACTGCTCCTCCGAAAATTCACTTCGTTGAGAGACACTAAACTGCCAAAGAAAGAGATCGGCAGTGATTCTCCTTTGAAACCTGCACAACTGATATGTTTGAGTAACCTGAGATGAGTTATGGAGGAGGGAAGACTTTCTAAAGGGCAACCATCGGCCACAAACATAGTTAACATTTCCAAGTTGCCGAAATTGTCAGGCAACTTCTTTAGGTTCTTACAATGATGGACATCGAGCGTGTGGAGAGACCGGACATTGCAAATGCTATCAGGTAAGCTACTTATAGCAGTTCCATCCAAGTAAAGCACCTCCAGAGAACCTAAGCTCCCCATGTTTTCTGGAAGAAGAAACAACTTTGAGCAACCACTAAAATCTAGTTCCTGAAGACTTGCCGAATCCGTAATCCCACTAAGGAGAAACTCGAGCTTCTCACAGTTGCGCAGGTTCAGAGTATGGAGTTGTGAATTGCAGCCACTTGATGATGGTAACTCCTCTATTGCGGTCCCGGATAAACCTAAGGATTTCAGATTTGGAGGAATCTTCGGAAGCTTTCTGATTCTCGAGCAGCCGACTAGACTCAGAGTCTCAAGCTTTGTCAAATGGGAGCATTCCGGGATCGTGTCGAGGCTTGTGTTGTACAGAGAAGTGAAGTGTTTCAGTTCCATCAGGTTTCCTAGAGAAGTTGGAACCTCCTTCAAGTTTTTACAATATGATATATCCAGGCTCTCTAACTTCAAAATTCTACTGAAGTTTGGAAGGCTTGTCAGGTTCTTAGAGGAGGAGAGGATGATTTTTTTCAAGTTTGGAAAGCTTGGCTGCAATGACAGGTAAACAAAGAAATTAACAAGAACGGATAATGTAAGATCACACAGCATATGTACTCTTGCTTAGACAAATATATAAAAAATTCCAAAAGATAAAGAGAAATACAAGACATGGTAACTTGTTTAGGTATCTAGAATTTTATTATAAGATATAAACCAACCCAAGCAATAGCACACAGACACGCTCAGACAGAGCAACAACAAGATATACAATAGATTAACTACCTAAATTAGCGCAGAAGCCAATTCGCCATAAACTAGGCCTATTTAGCAGGTCAATATTGATAGAGGCTTCGTATCCAACTCAATATTGATAGAGGCCTACAAGCCTGAACATTTTGCCTCGTATGCCATAAACTGGGGGTTGTGTGTCCCGCTGATCGAACTTGCTCTGGTACCATGTTCGTCACATCAAATCCAAAACCACAAGGCAATAGATAGGTGGATTTTCCATATTTATAAATATGCTAACTACTCTTAAACCTCAAGGCAATAGGTATTGGATACCATATTCTTCATTAGCATCGAATCATACATAATCCTCTATTAAAGTATTGCTCTAGCCAAGAGTAGGAATAGAACCATACCTCAACTTCATCAGTCGCAAACTGTTTAAGACGGCTTCCACGCATGTTCAGCTCGACAAGACAGTCTGCTCGGAACTTCTGTGGCAAATATGGCAAAGGATATTGATCCCATCGGAAGAACCTCAACTCGCCCGGAAGATGCGAAAGGCCACCTGGAAGGAGTACTTTGCTGTCCAATGAGTAAGGATCTTTATTTGTGATAGCACCATGGAAATTGAGGACTCTTAACCTTGGCATCTTCTTAAAGGCTTTCTGCTTCAAATTCATACTTGCAGCTTTGGATAGGTCCAACGATAAGACTTCGGTCTTTTCAGTCCCCTGATAGAATGACAATCACAAAGATACATTAAGATTACATTTCATTTCTTATCACTTTATTATGTTCAATGGTTTTTTCATTCATAAGAACAAACAGCAAGATGAAAAGAGGAAGAAAAAACATGGGCAATATCTATAGGAATTTTCACATCCTACCCAAAACCTTAAGACAGTGAGTAGCTGGATCCTCCCACTTTACAAACCAACCTATCCTACTTGCAATTTCCGATGTGGAACACTCTCCAACACGCCCTCTCAAACGAAGCCCATCAGGCTGAAGTTTGCACTGGCCTAACATTGTCTCTCGTACTTCCAAACAGGGTCGTGCGGGCATATGGGCCCATAAACTTGTTAGAGTAATTGACTCTAATACTAGGTACAGATATCTCAAAATCCCCCTCAGGCCGAAAACAGAAACTATGAGACAAATGAAATATGGATTTTCGGTTTTTCTTCCCTTCTCAGGCTTTGGTTAAGAGAAGATTTGCATACTCGATCAATGAACTTTAAGTTGCAGCAACTCTAAGAAAAGTTTCATGCAATTTTTTCAACCTTTTGGATCCTCCAAAGATTATCAATGAAAAAATAACTGTCATTTAGCTTATAGAACAGGTTTACCTTATCCCTAGCAAACACATCATTGATATCCTTCCATCTCCACAACCGGCTACACTTACCAGGCTCTTCGATACATTCATGTAGAACGATATCTTGACCGATCTGTTGAAGTAAGTCGTGCATCCATAACAAACCCTTTGAATCTTTCACTAAAGCCTTATCAATGAGACGGCTCAAGCCGATGCCTGCATAAAATCCACAGGCATCCAATATAGTTTCCACGCTAAGTTTTACCCACCCTTGAAAGACACAAGCAATGTCAAGAAATATGTTCTTCTCCCTCTGGTCTAGTCCGTCATAACTACTTCTCAGTATGTCAGTGATTTCTATGTCAGGGATTTCCTCTAGTTTCGCCAATTCAGCTTCCCAATCCTTCAGGTCCCTACCATATAGATTGCAACCCAAAACTTCAAGAGCTAATGGCAAGCCTTGAGCATAAACAATGGCTTTATTCGATAATTCAGCAAGTCTTGTCATTGGCTGATCATCCTTAAAGGCATGAAGTTTAAACAGCTGAAGAGCTTCACGGCGGTTTAACTTCTCAACCTCGAAAAGTTTTGTACATCCATTTTTAAGAGTCTGCTTGTCTCTACTTGTCACTATGATCCTACTTCCTGGACCATAAAACACATGACGGCCTAACAATGCTTTGAGTTGCCGGGTGTTATCTACATCATCAAGAACGATAAGAAGTCTTTTCCTTTGAAGTCTCCTTTGGGTTGCAGGAGAAAACACAGAAGGTACACCTACTTTTCCACTTTCAACTCCAAGGAGTTGGAGGAACATATCCCTCTTCACATCCTCCAGTCCAACTTTTTCTGATTTTTCTCTAACATTTCCCACAAAGCACGCACCATCATACATGTTCGACAGCCGAGAGAACACTAGTCTGGCAATCGTTGTCTTGCCTATTCCCGCCATCCCCCATATGCCTATTGATCGGACACTATCTGATGAACCAACACCTAGTAGTTGTTCAACCTTCTCGACTCGTGATATTCCAACATAGCCATCAGATACACCATGCAAAGACACTTGATCCAATATTTTCTCAACCCGATCCACAATTTCCTCAACGATTTTGGCTCGGGACCTTGACAAATAAAAAGGTTGGCTTATCATCAGTCTTGTGGAAATAAACCACAGCAGAAGGTACTTGTCTAAGTGAAATGCACTAAAACATGCTATATTAGTGTTGATCAAGCAACAGCAAGAGAAGTTTAAGAGGGCAATACATTGAAGACTGGAGCACTTGCTAGCTTTGACTGATTTTGGTTTTGACATTAACCATCTGCTCATTCATTATTTCAAGTTAAAGTTTAGAGCAATGCGACGAGTAGGGGTTAGATAAGTCAGATTAAGTTCAGATAATTTGTCTGTCTTTTACCAGCTGGGACGAATTCTCCTACTCCAATCATAGTCGCCAAGGATTGTCTGGTTCGTAATACTTTCAAAGAAAACGCTGGTTTATTCGCAACAATATAATCTTAGTTTTTCTCACAATTTGCAGATAATCCCGAAAAGGGTTTTAAAAGAGGGCCAACAACCTGAAGCAAGATCATGTATGTATTGTATATACATGGATATTAATGTGAACACTTTTTAAGTAAAAGCAGACTTACTTCTCACGGGAATCCCATCCCGATAAACCGGCTGCCTCCACGAGTGCACGCCTCCAGGTACCTTCCTTGTCCATGAACCGCGGGCATTGAACGAGCCTGCTAAAGCCATCCCCAAAAGAACCAGTTTGTTTCCGAACATGATCAGGATCCACTTCTAGAAACACAGGCAATACCTTCTGACCCAACTTCTCATTGCATTCAACAACCTTCACCAACTGATCCAAACACCAGCTCGAATCCGCATAGTTCGGGGAGAAAACGACCACAGAAGCTGCACAATCTGAGATCTTGTTCAAAAGGGTCTCTGTAGAACCTTCTCCCTCGTCATCATCGACATCCATAAACACGTCGATGCAGCCCCTTGTCAAGGCAGAATGGAGGTGACCTGCGAAGTTTTGCCGTGTATCCGCGCCACTAAAACTAAGAAAAACATCGTACTTCACTTCAGGTTGAGCAGAAGTCATGCTCTCTATGAGAGATCCAACAAAAAAAAAATTATTGGTGGGAAGAAATCATAAGTAAGTCAGAGCTTAGGACATGATCTTTTGGCGGAGCAACGGGTAAGAGGGAGGGGGAATAGTGGAGGGACATTGACCAAGTCTTTTTATCCTCTTGAAAAATTGAAAGTCAAAGGCATGACATAAACCTCGCAAATTGCTAGTTTTTATATTGATATTATTTAGTATCAGAACAATTTTGCTAGATTGACAACTAATTTAGATTCAAAAAAAGTAAAAAACTAAATTTTGATAACACTAAATTTTACCAGACTGATTCCAGCGTTCGGTATCATCAAACTAATCCGTCAATACCATCAGAATCCTTGTGAATAGAACCAAGTACAGTTGGAAGAATCGTTGTTATTTATAAAAATCCAACAATGCACGACCACAAGTTAGAAGTCGAGCAACCTCTTGACATAATTAAGACGCTTCGATTTTCTTGACAAACGGTTATTCTCATGGTTGGGGCAATTTGCAGGTACGTTTTCCCCACTGATGTCCTGGCATTCAATCTCGGACGGTATCGCCGTATCGGGTACCACCTTTCACGAGAAGGCGATGCCTCCTTACCAATGCCTCCTTACAATATATCGTCTACCATATCGACTAAGGTGCGTACGTATACGGACAAAATAATAAAAATTGATGATACACTGTACATTTATATAATCGAATGGCAAAATTTCTCTTACTACAAATACGTGGTTGACCGCCACAAAATGTTACAGCATTTCACCACCGGAAGTGGATATTTACTGATGACTGCATAAATATAGTCTGTTGAACAGATAGAGCGAGCGGCAAAAACGGATGGAAGAGGAACGAAGAGATCTTTTTTGATCTACCATCAGCGTTTCCAGCTTCAGGACCTAATTAATTACGAATCCAAAGCCAAAAAAATATACATGTTAAAGGGTCATAAAGCACGACGACCTTCGACCTCGAGATGTCAAAGAAGAGCAGCATGTGTCTATGGACATAAGTCTAACAGCTACTCCGTAATCCGTTAGGATCATTTTTCAGTGATTATTTCGTTGAGAGAAGAATACCTTGCTTAATCTTAAACTTGACGGTCGCTGGCGGCCTTCTAGTTATGAACTTAACGGCGCTATCCGATGAAGGTCTATGCCTATCAGTTGCAGATATAGCCTGCAACGGTAGGGAAGCTCAGAATCAGATTCACGAACTAGCATGGAGTTTTTGAGGTACAAAAACATGCCCGTCATTCCAAACTGAATTACACATCAATTAGGATTTTGTGATCCGTAGATACGCCTGTAGCCCTTAAGTTACAAAAACAATGACGTGGGGCATGATGGAGCATAGCACCTCAAGAAAATAGAAATTAACAAGGCAAAATCACACCTTTTCATCATATTTGAAGAGCGATAGGTCAAAGTAAGGAGATGGACTGAGTGATTGGCAACTGAATGGCAACGAAACCAGCATCTTCTTCACAAACTGCACATCTGAAGCCAATTAGATGAAAAGGCAACAAAAAAATTTATTCTGCTTCCACGGCAGCCTCCACCAGCACTTGAGCATCTTAAAAGTACAAGATTAACCTGTGAAAAGATGCTAGCTTTGTCCCGAATGGAAATCAACTGCTCATGAGCATGAACGTTATTTGAGTGAGATGAAATGAACTTCATATTCATTGCATTTCTTGATGTTGCATAAAAGTGGTCACAGAATTGCTCAAAGAAGAAATAGAGCTCCTCTGCCGAATTCTGCAGGAATTCAAAGGTATAGTTAAATCAGACGTAGAAGAGACATGACGTGAATTCCAGAAAATGGGAGAGTAACAATTACCTGGTAAAATGCAACAAAGTCAGTTGTTTCCATGTTATATACAGCAAAGAACGATGGATGGTGATCAGCAGTTCGTGATACCTGAAGACACAGAACACAGTAAAATCTCCTTCAATCAAATGGACAAGACAGCACGTAAAAACTTTCCTCGGGTGTTTGGTATTCGATATTCAAGACTTCCATGCTACAGAAATAGTAACTGTAGTATTCAATATACGTAATGATGCAAGGAGCAAGCTGCAGTCTAAAGTGCAAGTTTGTGATAAAGGAAAAAATAAGTTAAACTGTGGAAGTTTTAAGAAATCGCATCTCTGATGTACTAGATTTCAGAAAGGAAACCAATCTGAACAGAAAACTCTGAAGAAATCTTCTTCTTACTGTCTTAGTAATTAGTATAGATTTTCAAGAAACTAAGCCTCTTAATTAAAGTACCATAATAATCTATAATTATTATCCTAATCTTAAACAAGTTTCACAAGCAAAGCATCGCATGATCAAGTTTCAAGAAAAAAATAAAGGCATGTTCTGAAATTAAAAACAAATGAATTGACCAACTCATATCGTCATCATGTCCAAGGCAGTCTCGCACTTCTCATGTAACAAGACTAGTTAAATGGCACCACAATGAGTAGCAAATCAATTAATACTCTGCTTACTTAAAACCACATAGAAGGAGAAAAAAGTTATTACTCACTCCTCCATCTACACTGCCAAACTTGATTAGCAAGTGTTGCCGATCCAAAAACTGTACCTGCTCAAAGAACCATGTTTAGCATATCAATCAAACATCCTGATTCAGCTTATCTCAAGATAAACATTAAACATCAAAATGATACAACTAATAGAAAGGAAAACTAGCTGGCATTCCACAAGTAGCTCTAATTCTGAAACTCAGAAGATACTTTTGCATCCATTCAGAATTGCTCAGGGTGTTTACTTTCTTATCTTTTTCAATCCTCATCGCTCACATGATGGTTATTCAAATGTTACCAAGAGAGAAGGGTAAGCGTCAGAGGAAAAAAAGGTATCGTCTTACCTTCCAAATAATCAAGTCAACATAATCTTGGAAATGGAAATAGAACTTTTTCTTCAAACTTTGGACTCTCTGGTGGCAAAGAAATTCAGACAGAAGAAACATGTCAGTGGTTGTCAACCTGCAGCTAATTCACAAGTTCTGTCTCAAAATAACAAGGCTAGAACATTTCAATTTCAGTGCTACTTCCAGAAAGTGAATTCTGAATGAAGATAATATATATATATATATATATATATATATATATATATATATTAGGTATGTTTATGTGTGTGTGTGTGTGTGAAGAAAAAAAGTTTGACAGATGTCCCTCTCTCTCAGAAAAGGAAGTTCATTAATAACTAACCCAGCACATTGTATATATGTAACTTGTATAAAGCTCTAAGCACATACAAAACTGAAAAGGGAGTGCAAAATAAGAGCTTAAAAAAGGCCAACCAGGTTTTCGTCTATTTCTTCATTCCAAACAGTCCTGAAAATGAAAGAAAGCAGACGTTGCTTGATGCCAGTTAGATAGTTAAGGTCTGCGTTTGTCTGGTTGCTATGCAGCCCATTGTCGTCATCATGAGTTCCAGAGGACTGGTTCACTTTAGATTTGTCATTATTTGTCATGCACTGCAATTATTAAACAGCTGTCAATTATAAAGTCAGCCAGTGAATCAGTCTAATGTTAAATCACTGCTGATCAGGAACAAAAGCCAGATTTGAATGGGATGAGTACAAAAATAAGCCAGCATAAAGGTTAAAGAGTAACTACCATTATCTCAGATTTGCTTCACCTTCCCAAATAAGATTAAAACGATGATTAAACATTCAGTCTACTAATGTCAGGAGAGGTGAAGTTAACCCCCTCATCTTTTCTTTCCTACACAGTTAACCTCAGAAATCATGTCCTCATGAGCTGCAACGCTTATTACCAGACAAGAGAACCATTGTACCAACGGGAAAAGCTAAATACAAGCTTCAGAGCTCAAGCTACTTGCCAGAGAGCTAGATGTGAGAAACAGCTCGTCATCTTCACGACAGAATGCACCAATGGCACGTACATCAACCAGATGTCCAGATTCCCTAACTTGGAGAATGTGGATGGTCTGGTATCTAAGAGATAAGATTGCCAGCAGATCATCATATAAGTAGACTCCTTGATTGTGGGCCAAATGAACAAAATCATTCTTGAAGACCTTCTCATCCAAAGTTACTCCATCTTCTAACCTAGGTTGCAACACAAGTGAAGAAATAAGCCTTAGTATCATAACTGGAGATCAACTAATACCAGAAACTTTCAAATTGCACAGTAACTGCCAAATGGAAAGAGAGCAGACCTCAAAAGGTAGAAAGTAATCTTTTCTAACAATGGAACACCTGGAATGGCTCCTCCAATAGCAGGTGTATCTTGAACTAGAGCAGTGGACGTGGCAAACAGCCCGAATTGGTTATTTTCCATGTAAAGAAAGAAATCTTTGCATATAACCTCATTGCTTGAAGCAAGTGGGACCGAATACAGTTGGGTGAAGAAGCTCTCGAACCTCTTTGCTCGAGCAGGGAGATCATCTTCTTCTTCTTCTTTGAATGAATATGAAAGCCATGACGGTTTATAAACAATCAAATCTTGAAAATTTCTGCTGAAAGTGATGAGGTATTGACCATCGTCTGAGAATTTGCGGAATGAAAGATCGGGGCATTCCACATCAAATACGGTGCAACTTGGGACTATATTCTCATAAAATTGCCTTGCACAGTGGACCTGCAATTTAACTACCTCAAGAGTCAAGGACACATAGGATAAACGATTGACTGCAAGTACATTTTGAACAACGAAGTAAATCCCAAATGGTATATTAAACTCATTATGAAGTGCAGGCTCAATTCTTGAGTCAAGTTACTATTTACAAGGACTTCAACAAGAAGTCTAATGTGTTTAAGTCGGGATAGATGTTTGTAAGAAAAGATTTCATACATGACACCGGCAAAATTGCAAAAGCAAGAAAACCATAAGGTTGTTGGAGAGTGTCCCACATTGGAAGTTGCATGTGGGATGGGTTGGTTTATAAGGTGGAAGGATCCACCTACTCACGACCTTAAGGTTTTGGGTAGGATATGGAAACTCCAATATGGTATCAGAGCCAATTTGCTCTAACGAGCCCATGGGCCCATATGCTCGCACGACCCCCGTTTGAGCACGAGAGGCAATGTTAGGCCGGTGCAAACTTCAGCCCGATGGGCTTCGTTTGAGGGGGCGTGTTGGAGAGTGTCCCACATTGGAAGTTGCATGTGGGATGGGTTGGTTTATAAGGTGGAAGGATCCACCTACTCACGACCTTAAGGTTTTGGGTAGGATATGGAAACTCCAATAAAGGTAACAGACAACTAAAGGGATCGTCAGGAAATCATCCTAACTGAACTATCATTTTCCTCCCTTCCTCTCAGGGGAGCATAGATTTATGTTGCCTACATTGAGAAAGTTGATCACACCAGCTTCCTCTCAGCGACATATGTGAAAGATATACTTGGCAGAACAATAATTTATGACTTATTAAATCCATCAATTTGAATTACTTGACCGAAAAATCAACTCCATCGTCCAAACAATAATTTGAAGTCTGAACACGTGAAACGCTGGCCAGAAGGCATAAGGCAATCTCATTGAGGACTAGCCCACTCAAGGAAAACTGTGAAAGCTGATCCCCAAACAAAACAACAATACTTCTATCTCCCCCAAGTCTGGCAACATACAAATCAAGGATCTTGAAACCAACTTTTTTCAAGGAAAGGCAACTGTTGGACACATTCACGGCTAATCATTCCTGCATATATAAATCTAGGTCTGCCAGTTACCAATACTCATTCATTGCGCATTCACGCAATTTAACTATATATGACCTAAATAAGACATGGCTAGACCGGGCAAAGTTGCTCCCACATCAACCAGACCATGCTCTTTGAAAGAATTGCTCTTTGAAAGACTAGAGTATCCGCTATCCCGCTATAGCAGTTTAGGGGATCGCCGCTGTGCGACGCTATCCGACATTGACTACCTAGACTCTTTCACGATTTAAACGCCAAAAACACTCCTACCTTAACCATCGACGAATCTCCCCAAACATATAATAACCGTCAAATACATAGAACCACGTGTAACACAAACCGACTAGTCCAGCCACCCGAAACTCGCATACTGTGTTCGGATGGAGCTTAAGAATGCTAAGAAACCGCAAGGTCAAAAGTTATTTCAAGCAAGAGACCAAATTACCCCTCGTATTCCTCAACTCTCCCTAGCTAACTTCAAAAATGGAAAGAAAGAAAAAGAGACGGCGAGAGAAGGAACGTACACTAGTGCCAGGAGCCGGAGTGCGGATTTCGCGCTCGAAGATCCTGGCCGTTACATTTCCGCTCCTGAACATCGGTGCTGACTGACACGTGGCACTTCACTTCACTTCACTTCATCTCCTGCTTGCTAGCTCGCCGGGAAGCCGCTGGAGAATCGGAAACCGCTAGGGTTTTGTGGATATGAAATTGGATTTGGGGATAAATAGTTGAATAGCCAGAGAGGGGAGTTTGAGGGTGGGGCCCAGTGGGAGGGGATAGGGTTTGTGGTGGTGGCAATGGACAGACAAGACGGTGCTGAAATTGATAAGAGAGAGACAGAGGGAACGGTGGGGCGTTGGGTTTCTGCATTAATATATGTCAACAGAAGGGTCAAGGATAGCTGGAATTAGTATTTTGTATATTTTTTGTGACTAATTTAAATTTAAATCAAATAAAATATTTAAAAGGTGGCACAATTTACTTAAAAAGTAATATATTATTTGATCATAAAAATTTAATTAAATTAAAATAATTTGATTACCATTTATACATTCGTCACATTTTTATCAACACTTTTATTGACCAACTCCAATTCTATACTCCCACATTAGAAGGAGTAGCTTTACGAATTTATTTATTTTTTGTGAATTTTAAGTTCAGTCTATTGGGTTTAAATTTTCGACATTTTGGATTTTGACGAATTAATTTAAATTAGATTTGGTGGAGAATAAAAAAATTAGTCCTCGTAGACTACCGTTTATATACTGGACATTAATTAATAATAACGCTTAGGAACTTGGGTAATCCTTTTTGTCTTTTTTGCAACTCATCCGTTAATTTCCTTTCTTCCATATTTTGTGGTTGCAAATATAAGTTAAGCAGTTATATCCATCTAAAAAAATTATAAGTACGAACAAAATATAAGTATAAAAAAATTATATATCCATCTAAAAAAATATCTATCCAAAATTGACACGTTCCACAGGAGAAAAAAAAAAAGACGACCGCACCAAAACGGGGGCTAGCCGAGGTTGTCAAAATCGGGATTTCACTAGAAATCGTTTGAGGAAAAAAAAATGTAAATCGTAAAATCGTAAAACAAATCGTAAGATTTTACATTAATTCATAAATTATAACATAAATTTATTAATTTACTAATAAATCACAAATAAGAACAAATAGTGAACATAAATTATGAACTAACATATGCAAGAAGTCATGAATATAATTGTGGGTCATGAACATAAGCATGAAAAAACATGGATGAATTATATAATTGAAACAACATGAATGTAATCGTGAGTTATGACCATAAGCATGAACAAACATGGATGAATTATATAATTGAAACAAACATGGATGAATTATATAATTGAAACACTGAGCGTAATTACCTTATGCTATCTTTTTATTCTCCTTGTAAGTTGTTTGTAAGTTTAAGTTGTTTGTATAATAATCAGGGTTAGGGTTAGGGTTACATGGTAATTTATGTTATAATATTTAATAATATTTAATATCTATATCAAAATTAAGTAATAGTTTGATATTATTTTCAGTAAAAGGAATCTTTAATTAGGAAATTCGAACTAGTTTTAAATCGTAGATTTCAAGATTTTAAGATTTATAGCTAAGATTTCATAGATTTTACTCAGTTTCTGATTTTGCAAGGATATATCTCTTTTTGCCTATTTGAATCGTAAAATCTTAAGATTTTAAGAGTTAAATCTAGATTTTAATAACCTTGGGGCTAGCTCAAGTTTGTCGAGAGTCAATTTTCCCCACATACATTTTCGTCCAATAAACATATTATAGGCACTTATACTTATGGGATAAAACAAATTATTGTAGTTAGACTTTTAAGAATTTGTATTTTTTGGATTCTTGCTTTTCTCTTGTTTTCCTTCTTTTTCTCTGCAGTTTTGTTGTTGTTTTCTTGTTTTGTTTGATTTAATAAAATGTTTACTAAAAAATAGCTTAGCCTACCTATTGTCTAGGATTCAGCTTCGTTTCTGGTAAAGTGGATTTGCCAATACTATATTGTTATTTTATTCATGTCTTTGGTTATTGATATGTCGTTGATGTATGATCATTTTTAACATGATATTAGATTCCTCTTATTTCAGGTAGAAAGTAGATTACTTTTATATTAAAAGGGTTTGTAGTCTAGAGGTATAATGAGTTGTAAAATAAGTTCAAGTTCAATAATTGCAAAATTTTATTTATAAAAAATAGATTATGTTTGCTCAGAAAAAAAAAATAAATTCAGAAATTTATTTTTTTGTATAAAAAGTTTGATAATCGTTGCAGGAGATACGCTTTAACCCTCCTCTGGAGACAAATAATTTCGGTCTAAGAAAATTATTCCACGCAATTTCTAGCTAAAACTATTACATCCCTTTTATTTTTGCTTTGCTAAGTAAATGCATTCTTGTATCTTGCTCAAGTAGTAAAAGTAAACGATAAAATATTCAGTTTTGTAAATTTAAAGAATGTTCATACGTGGAAACATGAAAAGGTAAATAAAAAACTCCAATGCATTAATCAGACTCGTACCCCAAATCTCACTCCCGGTCTCTTATATCAGTATTATTATATCCCGCAACCAAACAAGTCCCAAATTAAATGAAAACTATATATTGGTTTCAGCTGCATCAGCCTCAACACTACAAAATTCTAAGCACATTGGTTTCAGCTGCATTTACATGTATACCTTCCAAAGACATGATCCCTTGTTGCGAGCACGATATCGCGCACCAACATCAATGGTACGCATTGCTCGGACTCGGACTCGGACTCGGACTCCAGACCACGTGCGTAGCTGGTCTACTCGTACGAGGACTGTTACTATGTCTATGCCTGGTCCCCTCCGTGCTACCCGGAATAGCTCGAGGGGGTGTCCTTGGTAAATCCTTGGGCGTGTTAAGGTTCTTGAGCGTAGAGAGCACGTCGATCATTTGCGGCCGGTTTTTCGGGTCCGAATGTAGGCATTGTAAAGCGAGCGCGGCCGCAGCCTGCGCCGCTTTCTTGGAATACTGACCACCCAATCTGGTGTCCATTATTCTCAACACCCTCCGGGGGTCGCCCAGAAAGGGCTTCGCCCAGTCTACGAGGGTGTCATCCGCATTGCTACTGCGTTCGTCATCCAATGCTCGTCTTCCTGATAGTAGTTCCAACAGGACAACACCGAAGCTATATACATCGCTCTTGGGAGTCAAGTGACCTGTAGCAACGTACTCTGGTGCAGCATAACCCCGAGTACCAACAACTCTGGTTGAGACATGTGTGTTATCCCCTGTTGGACCATCCCTCGCTAACCCGAAATCCGAAAGCTTGGCATTGTAATCCTGGAAGGAAAGTTATTTTTAGCTACATGTTATAATTAAGGAAGGAAGATCCACTAACCAAAATTGCGACGCTCCAACATACTGAATCAAGTAGAATATTGGAGGCCTTCAGATCCCGGTAAATAACGTTCGCGCTGATACCATGTAAGAAAGACAATCCCCCTGCCACATCGATCGCGATCGACATGCGTGTTGCCCAAGCAATAGGTTGAACACCCTCTGCAACAACAATGATCACAACAATAAGTTGGATAAATCTGGTCAAAGAGACTGAACTCATGAAAGTGTCATAGTATACGTACTTCGGAAAAGATGATTCTCCAAGCTTCCTTTCGGCATGAACTCGTACACCAATAGTCTATTATCGTTCTCAGCAGCGTATCCAATTAGCTTAACAAGATTTCTGTGTCGAAACTGGCCCAAGTAGTTGACTTCTGCCTGCCAAATAAAAAAAAAACAGTTCAAAACAACCGATCGAATCTGAGATTAAACAGACAATTCTATCTCCTGAACTACTTACCAGCCACTCCTTATGTCCTTGAAAGCTCTCTGTCTTGAGCATCTTGACCGCGACGACGATCCCCGATCCGGGTTTTGCAGGAGCCATAGATTGCTCATCGATCCATCCTTTGAATACATATCCAAAACCACCCTCCCCTAGCAGTGTCTCTGACCTGAAATTCTTGGTAGCAAGTTTCAGGTCACTGTAGGTAAATGATTTCAGATTACTTGACACCGAAGGCTCCTCGAGTTTGGAGGCCACAGACGATATCGTGGTGGAACTTCCCGTCGATACGTACTCGCTCGAGGAGGTTGAAGCATGCTGCACCTTGTTTTGAGGCTTTGAGTTCTCTGCAATTCCAAAAGAAGGAAAAGGAAATCATTTCCATCTTTTCTAGGACATGGAAATTCAATTCCAACTATCACCATATCACACCCTTATACATTTATTTCAATGACTTCTTTTCCTTTCCCTTATGCCAAGGATCTCAGCCAAATTCCCAAAAGCAGGACCTATCCCATTTACTACACACCAACATGAATCAAATTTAACTATTTAAATAAGATCCGACAGTGCTCGACTTTGAATATCTGACATTTGAGAAATAAAAACTCAACAAAGTAACATACCAGAAGATGGGAAGTCAGAGGACGAAGCATGAGCGAGCTTGGCAGGTTGCCCGAGGCAATTCCCCATTATTTGGAAAATACCCTTCTAAGCTTAGAATCTTTCACTAGAGCAAAAAAGACTCCAACTTTGGCAATTTAACTTCCAACTAATTCCAAGCTTAAGTGCCCAACTTGGTGATGCAATAAATGTGAACCCTAGAAGGTGTCAAAGGGGGTGAGAAGAAAATCCATGGAGGGTCCAATTCTTGGTATTATTTTAAATGGTTATTTGTTTGGTGCTTTGACTAATTAAATGAAGGAATTTGATTGGAAGAAGCGAAGGAGATGGATAGAAGAAAGCAAAGCAAATGATGTGTGTTTAATGAGTAGGTTGGTCGGTCTCTCTTTGTTTCTGGTCAACGGTGGCAACTTTCTGGCAATTGAAAAAGTTGAGAGGAGACTTTTTTTAAGAATCATCATCTAAAATCAGTTTAAGATTATATATTTATATTTTGAATTTAATAAACATCGAATAATTTTATAAATTGCACAAAATTTCTATGATATTTTCTATTGGCTACATAGAAGTTGGATTTTAAATATATATTTAATATATATAAACTTTTTTAAAAATTTTAAAATTTAACATATTAGACTTAAGTTTTGGATTTTATAGATTTTGATATACATCTCTTTCTTTGAAAAGCCGCCAGGGTTTGAAACAAGATGTTTAGGTGGGTCCCACTGAAGGTATTCTGCTACCGTATTTCCTGGTCGTGACGTTGAGTGTTTTGACTTGGGCACCTAGGACCGTTGACCAAGACTTCTGATAATTACGTAGACAAATGGTCAGCACGTTACTCGTCGATTTCTTTTGTGAAATTAACACATTATTAGTAACGAAAATTAGTTAATAAATATAAAAAATTAAGCTACACATTATCTTAGAAATTACATCTTGTACACGCCATTGCGACAATATTTGAAAATTAATTGTACATCACTACTGGAATCATTTATAAAGAAAAGGTCTCAAAATTTGTTGCTTTGATTTTCAGTAATCTTATGTAAATTATGAAAATGAATTTGCTAGAACCAAAAACCGCTCATGGCGAGAGCAAACCAAATATAAAGAAAAGGTCAAAACCTCACAAAGGAGAGACAAGATCATTTTTTTTTGATAAGTAGGAGAGACAAGATCATTTCTAAACAAATATCGCTCCAAGGACAAAATTCTAAAAACAATGAACGTTCTCGAGAACTTCTCAAAAAGTTTTCATTGACTTACCCTTTTAGTAAACTTTATATTTTTCCGCGACTTCAAAAGTTAAAGATATTTGGTTTGGTTTCTCACGTAAAAAAAACCCCACAAAATCTACTTAGTCACTGACCTACCTCACAAATTTTGAGTACTATTTTTCTATAACAAAGTTTAGGTTTTTGGAACTTGGTGATGCTAAAAGGCTTAATTGACGTTGTTCCGAAGAAATTGATATTTTCCGGAGTAAATTAATATTCGTGGGAAGTTTTTGTTCACGGGAGTAAATTAGTGTTCGCCGGAGTTTGATGTTGGCAGGAGGAAGTTGTTGTTCGCCAGAAAGCATGACCGAAGAAGATAAATAGATGTTTGGGTCAGTCGGGCAAGAGTATAAAAGTTATTTCATAAAGTAATAATAAATTGATTGATGAGTTTATCTAAAGAATTAGAGTAAAATTAAATTAAATACATAAAATCATAAAATCATTTTTAGAAATTAAAAGACGATAAATTCAGATGCCTAGAAATAAGGTACCCGAATATCAAAACAATGAACTAGTCAAGAAGTTCTACATAAGAAACCTTACAAATCTTGTCGCTTGGCAAGATTCCTGAAGTCCTAGGAATTAAGCTAAATTCTTTTTGGTGTTGTTTGGTTTGAAATAAAATGAAAAATTCGTCATAAGAACAATTGCTTATATTCTCTTACATAAGTCCCTTGTGTTTGAACTGCCTCTATATTATTGTATTTCTAATTAACTAAACATTTCACATACAACGATGTCATAATTTTGGTATCTCTTAATTTTTTTTACTATATCCAATTCATCCCTTTATTGAGCAAATTTCAAATTACCGCAAGTTTTTTTTTAACTGAACATGAACTGGGACAAAACCCTTTCTTCGATCTTTAAAAAAGTTTTTAATTTGTAAAAGAGTATAATCCACATTTTCACAAACCTATCTATTTCACCGAATCTCTATTAAAAACATGGTCTGGCCGAAATTAAGGTGGTTTGCCCGGATATCATTTTTTAACCAAAGTCAGAACGCTCTTTAAATAGACAGTAAAAACTTTTAGTACATAAATTATTTACCTATTTACGTATATATATTTCAAAAAATTAAAAAAAAATTATAATCTAATCCAACCGACAATTTGGCCGATCAGACCTATTGATCCAAAAGTCGAACCCAATTCCAGATCGACCTTCGGGTCGTTTATGAGAACAATGGTGGCCTGGCCAGAACAGAACATTCAAGGCCCAAGTCAATTCGGCCCACAACTTACAACTGGGCCTCCTTCTCTCTCTCTTGGCTTGAGGTGGAAGAAAACTTTTCCTAATAGAAAAAAAAAAACAGCTTCCAATTCCTTCTCTGCTGTTTGGAGCTGAAGAAGACAGAGAAAGGGAAGAACAGAATAAAAAGGCGAAGGAAGGAAGGAAGGAAGATGAGCAGCATAGGGACAGGGTACGATCTGTCGGTGACGACATTCTCCCCCGACGGCCGCGTCTTCCAGATCGAGTACGCCGCTAAGGCCGTCGATAACAGCGGGTGGGCCCCCCACCACCTACTCTCTCTCTTCCCTTTTTCGATTTTGTCTGATAATTAGGGTTTAGGGTTTTGTCTCCGTTCCGTGTGAGTTTTACGAGGGTTTGGGGTTTATACTCGATGTGGTTTCTTATTTTCTTGCAGGACTGCTATTGGAATAAGATGCAAGGACGGGATTGTAATGGTGAGCTCCCGTTTTCCGTTCGCGCATTTCGTGTTTGTGTTTACTGGAATGTGATGCGATTTGCTGCGTTTTTTTGTTTTGGTTAGGGCGTGGAGAAGTTGATTGCTTCGAAGATGATGTTGCCGGGGTCCAATAGAAGAATCCACTCAGTTCATAGGCATTCTGGCATGGTATTTAACCTTTTTATTCGCCCTCTTGTTCATCAGTTTCCGGGTGCTTTTGTGGTTCTTGTTGGATTTGAGATTATAGCTCGTGGACGTTGATGTTTCAAGATGCATGGAGTTTTTGTTGGCTTAAAGCAACTAGTGATACTCGTCTTGTATGCACTGTTTGTGTTGAGGTTCTGCTTGACCGTTGAAGCTGTGAGGATGTAAGAGTCAGTTAAAGTTGATGTGCGTAGCTTCTAATGGACTAATGTAGCTTTGCCGAGGTGATAAAGCACATGCGTGTTATTGTGAATTACTTAGGTTGAAGAGCATCACGTGGATCCTAGACCTTAATGATCTCTATCTTGAAGTAGATTCACTTCAGATCCTAGACCTAATGACTTTACTTTCCGTGTTGTTCGAAGTCCCTCTTGTTTCTTTTATTGGTGCATAATTTTCACAAGTTATTTTTCTCCTAATGAATAGAGTCATGCACACATCAGTCGATGACACTTAGTATCTTCTTATATGATGGGCCTAACATATCTGTTCTCAATCTGCTTTATTTGCAGTCTGTTGCTGGTTTAGCTGCCGATGGAAGACAAATTGTTGCACGAGCAAAGAGTGAGGCCGCTAATTATGAAAGGTTTGTCATCTTCGACGTGCCTATTCTGTGTCAACATGGGATATTGAGTTTGATTTTCATTTGTTATTTATTGTATTTTTTTCATTGAAAATGAGCTTTTCTTTTACGGTTGATTTTGATTTGTAGTCGTGTTTTAGCTGTGGTGGTAAAGTGAAACAATTTCTGATTACATTAGATCAACTCTTTCATTCTCGCTTGTTTTGCTATCATTTTGACAAACTCTTTTGTTCTGTCCAATTGGGTTATTCTTTACGTTTCACTTCATTTCGTCACTCTAAAGTCCTCTTCATCCGTCAGCATGTTAACTTTGATCAATTGCTCATTACTTCTATTGTGGTTGTTTTGTTTACATTTTGTAGTGTCTATGGTGAGCCTATTCCTGTTAAGGAACTAGCTGGACGTGTTGCGAGTTATGTGCATCTATGCACTCTATACTGGTGGTTAAGGTACTGCAAAACTAGCTAAAAATATGCTACCTGACTTACTGATTTCATATTCTTGTTAGAAAAAGACAATAACAGTACTTGGCTTTTGCAGGCCCTTCGGCTGTGGGGTGATCCTTGGCGGTTATGACAGAGATGGACCACAATTGTACATGATTGAACCATCTGGTATCTCTTATGTGAGTTTAGTTTTTCCGCACTCCTATGGCGGTATCACTTCTATTGGATCAATTTCCTAGTCGATAATTGTTTATGCACGGTAATTGCCTTTTTTGTACCTGCTATTCTTTCTGACTTGTATCATCTTTTCATCTGGTAAAAATTACAGAAATATTTTGGTGCTGCGATAGGGAAGGGAAAGCAGGCTGCTAAGACGTAAGCTATATATCATATGCTATTTAAGAAGTTTGTTTTACATATTGACGTTATTGTAAGTTAGGCATTACCAAATTTGTGGTTTCTCTCTCTCCCTCTCTCTCCCGAAACAGTTGTAGCCAGTATTTCACGCACACACTCCAATCTTCTTGTTCTTTTCGATAATATAATCATTTTGTTTCTGAACAGTCTCAGTGACGATCTACTTGCTAATACTTGCAAGCCAATTTTGTGTGCAGTGAAATTGAGAAGTTAAAGCTTTCTGAGATGACTTGCCGGGAGGGGGTTATCGAAGTTGCCAAAATGTAAGTTGCTATCCTTTTAGTATTATCACCCCATTTTTTTCTGGGTTTGGTACTCTCCTTTCTTTCTTCTGAAAGGTGGCAATTAGAATCCGTCTCACGGTAGGAGAAACAACACATTTGTAGTAATTGGGCACTCATCGCCCATGGTTTTCTGTTCTTGATCAGTATTTATAAATTACACGACGAAGCTAAAGACAAAACCTTTGAGCTGGAGATGAGCTGGGTTTGTGATGAATCCAAGAGACAACACGAGAAGGTAATTCTCAGCCGCATCCTTTTAAGATGATGAGCAAATTGGAAGTCAAATGTGTACTTGATGTTGCCTCCGGATGCAGGTCCCCGAGGAACTCTTAGAGGAGGCCAAATCTGCTGCAAGGATCGCGCTCGAAGAGATGGATGCCGACTAAAGTTACAGAGAGCAGGAATTGTATTCAGGAAATTATGCTGTTTCAATCATCCCCCTCCTTACGACAGTAAACTCCAGGAAATTCCTCACCATTCCTTAGAGGAGGCTATTGTTACTCTGTATCGCCATCTCCCACCATTCCTTTTCTGTCTTTGTTGGTCTGTAATGTCATCTTAGTCTACTATTTTATTCTCGACTATAGAATGGCAAGTCGGTACCAGTTCGAATTTGGATAAGTTGTTAAGATGATATAATATCAGTTGGTAGAAAAATGGCAAACTGATTGAAGTGCAATATGCTAGTTTGGAACCATAATAAGCCAAGAATACCAGCCCCCATCGCCTATTATACAATAGCCCAGCAGCCAAAAACGTATCCACTCGCCATGCTTACAAAGAACCGTCAGCTGGTCATCCTCCCACCATGTGTGTCTGTTGCAAGTGGTCTGTCTTATTTTCATCACTATTTGCCATTGGAGACCCGCAAAGAAGATATCATTATCTCCTCCTAAACACGAAGCCTCGAAGCTCTGTAGACTGTAGTAGAGTGCTTGAAGGGTTTCTACAAGTTCAAGTGGCTAAGAAACATTAAGACTTAATCTACTTGAGACAAATTTCTCCAACAAGTTCGTCTGCAGATAGGTCAAGAGATTCTAACATCATCATAGTTCCGGG
>SOPF01027244.1:0-139632 GCA_012979155.1 Hypericum perforatum | reverse complement strand
AAAGCACATGGCCTTTTTTTGGAAACAGGTAAACCACAGGGTACTTAAGTATACTTTTCCCAAAAACAAAACTAGAATCAGGTTTGCGTATTAAAAAAAAGCTTTATAACCAGCTTTAATTTTTTTTCTGATTTATAACATTTTATATATCAACATCCACTGAATTGATTAATTAGGTTTGATATTAATGTTATGGTTGGATCCCACTTTACTATAACTAGCTAGTTAAAAATATCTTGGTTGCATTAACAAAAGCAAACGCATGTCTAAATCATGTCTTTAGTTCATGCAGAAGCAGTTGAGCTGGAGTTCCTTAATTCCTACAGTTCTAGCCATAGGCAGAGGGAAGAAATTAAAAAAATTCTCTGTAGCCTAGGTTCAATTAATGATTGAGGAGAGCCTATTTGATAAGATGAGAGCTTTGGTTAAAATGGAGTTGAAGTCTGACAAAAATACATTGAAATATGAGCAGTAGATAGAAATGTTTCTATGTGGATATCAGCACCCATTAATTTTTGACATCGCTTGGGAAATTTCCCTCACCCCCAAATTATTGGTCAATCCTATAACTTACTCAATTGATCGAATGAAATAGAGTTAATCTACTTTCACAAGTTTTCTTCCATTGATATTCTTCCTTTTTTTCATAGAAATTAATGGTCTCACAGATGGAAATGGTCCACCGGATCATGGATTTTTGGCCAAAACCTCACCAGATTACCAACACTCGTAGAAACAGCATAATTCGAACCCGTTTTTGAAATTACCGAATAATGAAAGCCGAAGTAGTTATAATTCGAAAATATTTTTTTTCACAGGTCACCGAATCCTTTATCATTATTCTCACTAATTTAAATTTCAGTCAAGTATAATTTTTAAAATGTGAAAAAATAAATCCAACCAATAGTTTTAATATCGCTATGTTCCAAAAGGTTTGAACTCAATTTGTTTTTTACTAAATTCAAACAACACCCTCTGTTTGTTATTTGTAAATAAATATAGGATGATGTATCCGTCTAGTCTCCATGGAATAGAACATGGTAATTAACAGGTGCGTTCCTATACTTTAGAATATGATATTACTTGCGGAAAGCTGAACAATTAAACTATCAAGTCTTTCTGGTCGGTCCAACGTTGATCAAACGATGATTTGATTTGGGAAAGACTATATTCCCCAGGGTCACTTCACATAGTGGACATCACAATGCGTGCCAAAAACTAAAACCAGAATCAGGTTTATAGCTGGCTAAGAACTTTATATGGTTTAAACACTTTAAATCCCACTGATCAATAGAGATTAATGTTATGATTCGAAAGGGTGTGGAGATCCCACTCTATAATAACTAGCTAAGAACTAGCTATTTAAAATTCTCATGGTTGCATTAACTGAAGAAAGCGCATGTCTAAATCATGTCTTTAGTTCATCCAGTAGAAGTTGAGCTGGCATTCCTTAGTTCCTACAGTTCTAGCCATAGGTAGAGGAAAGAAATAATGAATATTCTCTCGGTAGCCACCGGTTTTATTAAGAATAAAGGACAGCCAATTTAATAAGATGAGGGCGTTGGTTGTATTAGAGTTGAAGTCTAGGACAAATACATCAAAAGATGAGCAATATATCAAAATGCTTGTACGGGAATATCAATATCATCATCCTTAATTAACACATCAATTTCTCTGCTTTTAATTGATGAAGAGAATGAGAGATTTTGAGTATTACTGTTAACGGTAAATGGTTAAATACATATTGAAAAGGCTTATCATTTTTTAAACTATCGGTTTATTTGTACAGTAATTGTCCGGATAAAGAGTGTTAATACATTTTTTGATAAATAAATCTTCTGTATTATAAATATGTAACATACAAAGCACTAGCTTGCAAAAACACAAGGTAATGCCTCCCAGAGTGTTAATACATTTCGGTTAAAACCTCGTCACATTCCAAACACTTAAGTTATAAAGACCAATAATCTAAATTCAAAGAGTAGAGTATGGATTGTAAATATGCATAACATAGTTTACGAAATAGAACATTCGAAAATACACCAACGTCCATGAGGTTTGATAAAGTTAACACGTGCATGCCTCTATTTTTAAGAAATATACAGTTGCGATGTATTAAAAAAAAATTACACGTATAGTATAGAATCCTCTCATGTGTTTCTTTAAGCGTGTCACGCTTGCTTACAACTTGTAGTATTAGGATGATTTCGTTTTCTTAAGCTAAAGTAACAAATTACAAATGTAATTACTTATTATTTTGACAAAAATATTTCTTCTGATAAATACAATTTACTTATAATATCATATGACTTGTCAAAAGTTAGTCAAATGAAGATTTTATCATCAAAAGACTCCATTGCCCTCTATTATCGATTTGAGAACGTTGGTTTAAAATAGAATTTGAAGTCTAATAAAGAATATATCAAAATGTTTCTATATGTATATCATCTTCCATAATTATCAATTTCTTTTTTTTAATTGATAAGTACGTTGTTCTAGATTACTAAGATTATTAAATTCAATTTTGAGAATATATTATTGTTATGTTTGTTGAGAGAATTATTTTATATTATCAAACATTTTTCTCTGTTTAAAACTGAATTAATCAATATAATAGATGTCATAATATATAAACAGAGTGAAGAGGTCTTAATCATGTGTAAGCCCTAATCTGACCTAGTTTTCGGTCCTACGATTTTATTTTACGAAAAGGGAAAGTTGTCTTGAGCACTCTTACCTCTAGCTAGGGCCAATTTAAGAAAATTTGAATTAATCAAGTAGGTAGGCTGTAGATGCGGATTGGGAAGTCTTCTCTCCATTAAATTTTTTACCTTGCTTGCGGAAAATTTCCTCACCGCCAAATTATTGAATTAGCCTGTAATCTTTTTTTGGGCAAGTAAATTGATATTACAAATTGTAAAAATTTGTACAGTGGGTGTACTGCGTAGAAGTTTGGACAAGCAGCTCCACCCCTCAAAACACAGAAAACAAACTCAACCCGAAATCACTGCAGGAGTCGAAGGAACAGATATCATGTAAGGAACTCAAGATACAAAATGAGGTCCTGGGGACCAAGATCGAAGCAGAATGAGACCAATGAAACTATATGTGAGTATGCATAAAAATAGCACGGATAAAAAATATATGATTGTACCTATCACTCTGGAAGATTGCCTAGTTCATTAGACCATTAATTTCAATAAATATATGCCGAGTTCCTTTTTTATTGAAATTAATGGTCTTGAAGGGAAATGATCCACCCTGTCATATATTTTGGGCAAAAATCTCGTCACATTTTGAACACTTGCATATTCGTATATATTTGATGATAGGGTAAGTGAAATTGTCGAACAGAGAGAGTCGGTTTATGTATAGTTTGTAAACAGATGTAGGTGGGTGTATATGTTTAGTCCAGGGAGTTTGATGAAAATAAAACATGCGTTCCGACATTTTTAGAATACATAAACATTTGTAATCTCTAGAAAAAATTATCATATCCAAATGTAAATAAATTTTCTCCGTAATTTTTTAAATACCAGGTCTTATAAAAATTCACGAATAAAGTACGTTCCATTTCGAAAAAAAGGTGCAGACCTTTATCTTACCTAGGAATTCATCCTACCATTCTACTCTCCCAAAAGCAGGGAACAAATTATAAAAACACCCTACCTCTATCTAGAGACAATTTTAAAAAAATGAATAAATTGATTTTTTCAAGATATTCAGGGCGTAACTTTCTTACACCATAATGCATGTAATGGTTTGATCTCGGATTTTTTTTGAAATTAAGCATATCTTATATTATTAGGTTTAATATTTTTTGACTGATTCAGGATACTATATACTAATCTGTCTCAATCATCACAACCATGAATCAATCATCGGTTACAGAATTGTATTATCAAAATTATAGGTTGGCTAAATTCATTTTGGGAAGGACAATGGGTTGGTAAAATCTACAATCCGTGGACCATTTATGTCAAGACCAATAAGTTCTAGGACAAAAGGGAAGAGTACCATTTCAAGAAAACTTGTCAGTCTGGATTAACTTTGTCCCATTCCAAAGATGATTGAAAAGTTATGGGCTTACACCAACAATTTGGTGGTGACAGGTTTTTGGTAAAAAATTTGTGATCCCATGCACCTTTATCATTTAATGTCGAGACCAATTATTTTCTAATATTACACGCTCTACTCTTCGAGTTACAATTAGAATGGCTAATTCGACCGTCGAACCGTTTGATTAAATCAATATCAAATCAGATTATATATATTATATGTCACCAAAGCCCGTATACACCCATGTTTAACTCATTCCTTCTCCCCATCCCATTCCTACTCCTTCTATGCTTTGAGAAAATTCGAGATTTGTGGCTTCGGTTTTCCAAATTGTGGGTTCCAGGTTGTGTTTAATTTCGGGATTCTGATTCTGATACCGGAGGCTTATGTGCTGCAATTTAGGCTGGCATTCTGGAATTAGAGTCTCCGAAATTGAAGACTGCCTAGAAACCACTCCAGGAAGCAGCCTAGAATGTGCCATCATTTCCATCACTCCAATTGCTTTTTCAAGCTTAGTCCATATAGATTAATGGAATCTGCAACATAGATACTCTAAAGAGTGGCATTTCTTTCGTCTCCCATGTTTTCGGTTTCAAAACACCCATTCCCTCTCACTAGTTTTGCAGGAACTCGTACATGAGTCGTATTGATCTAGAGATTTATTCTGATTGTGTCTAGTCTGCTTTGTTTCTTCGGAACTAGTATTGTGGTCTCTCATTTGTGTTTTTCATTTTGATCTAAAAACTCCATAGTCACATGATCTATCATTGGTCTTGGGAATGTATAATTAATTAGAACATATGGTTATGTATAAATAAGTTTAAAAAAAACTTGGATTATATTTTTATAAATATTCTATTTAAAAATATAGATCATTTAAGTTTAATTGTAAGTTCAGTGGTTTAAGAATTGCAAGAATTTGGATATTTTCGAGACTCACTAAATATTTTTATGATTAAAAGAGTCGAAGTTTGATCGCCGATTCGAATTTGGATCGTGACAGATCTTAAGCGAAATGTGGCTTTTTTTCCATCTGGTGTTCATTTTTCTTACAAGACGTAATTTATTGAGAAGAATGCAGGTTACGTAAATTTATAAGTCAATAGTCGTCGAGGACTGGCATAAGATGTCAAATATTGATAATTTTATAATTTGGTGCAAAATATTCAAATATTTAATAATATTAAATAAATTAAACCAAATATGCCAAATTTTAATAGATCAGAAAATTTCATAGAACTTTACTTTATTGTAAGGAGAGATATGTTATGTTATGACGGTGATGCTCTAGGAGCTTCTTTCTGAGACGGTTAGATTTTTTTTGCATGATCTAATTGTTCGTAAAATATCCCATCTTCAGGAAATAAAAATTTTCCACGGTGATCTTCTTATTATAACTATCTAACAACGAAATTTTTTACAACAAATTATCAATAATTTTTTTTAAGATTTTAATTCGATATATTTTATAATTAGATGGCATTAAGGAAATAATGGTTGCTTGCGTGAGAACGTGCTAACCGATGAACCCGATGTGTATATTAATGGCTCTTTCTCCATTTTTCTTATTAAAATCCAAAGTCCTCTAAGAAATTACTTGAAAATTCTCTTAAAATTTTTATTAACTTTTTAAGGTACAATCTGATTGGGCATTCACATATAACATCATTCGAGCTGCCGATAGAATAAAAAGATATCCATCTACTTTACGGAATATAGTTTTTCGGTCCACATGCATCTTTATTGAATCAAAAAGTATTTATAACTTGACGGAACTTTGGTATTGAATCTCTAATAAAAACACCAAAAGCAAAATGAATTTAAGTTGAAACTTATGTGGTGTGAACTGTGGTGATTTTAATGTAATTAGCGAATAGATTACGGTGTAAAATTTAAGATATTGACATATAAAATATGAATTTTCTTTTGAGATATTCGTTATGTGCGATAACTTTTTTATTGGATTTTACAATGTAAGATCTGTTAATTTTTTTATAGAGATGTAAATGTTACTTTGATAAAGACTACTTATTCAAAAATGATTAAGTATAAGTTTTCCATTAAAATAGTAAGATGATTATTAGAGAAATTTTTAATACGGGATCCTACTTTTAAACAAGTCTGTCAAACTAGTAATTTGCCTCCCATTGTGCCGGATACAAATGAAACTTTCGAAAGTGCTAGCTTGCCGGAAAGGTCTACTAGGTTCTAATTGTGAAAAAATATATATAAATTTTGAACTATGACAAAACGTAAAATTAGGTGATGAAGTATTTTTGAAAATTTGTGAAAATTGGTAAAAAAAAAAAACTTTAGAACGTGAATAAATTTATTAAAAGATCGAAACAAAATTATAAAACTCAAAAAGTTTCATCAAGTTGCATAATTATTTGTCTATTTAAATCTGTTTCCCACTCCTCTGATCTCTTGTATTGTATCATTATATCAAGTGTTTTTTGGTTAAGTATAACATCTTGATTGATGAGAATGTAATTCTACCATTTCTACAGTCACTTTGCACGCTTCAGATTGGATGGATCTAAGACAGAAATTATAGAAAAGATAATGAAAACTAATATTTTAAACACAATACAAAATGCAATTTGACAACAACTCGGACAAATAGAGGATGAATATCTGTCACCCACATTATTGATCTCCCAAATATCACATTTTGACCAGATCCAAATGCAAAAGCAAACGACACGACCATTAAAATTAAAGACAAGACTAAAAAGTACCACCGAGTAATTAGAGAAAAATCCGGGAATATTAACCAATATTGAGTTCGCCGCCATCTAAGTTCAGCTGTCCAAGCTGGCCAACGCCATTGTCCGCGTGCCCCTCTCCGCTCATATTGACACTCGGCTTCTTGTCAAGCTCGGCGAGCCGGTTCTTGAGCCGTTGGACCTCATCCTGGGAACTCTGGAGCTGACCCTTCAAGCCAGCAACATCTTTCTGCGAGTCTAGCAGATCGGCTTTCACCTTGTCAAGCTCGGCTTTTGCTGCATTGAGCTCACCTTTGATCCTGTTATTTTCATTTTTGGCGGCCTGGACCTCGCCCTTGAGCCTCTCAACCTCGGCTCTTGCTCCTGCCACCGAGTTGTTCAATCCGGCCAACTCTACTTTCAGGCGTCCGATCTCAGCTTCCAGCGCCAGCCTTCTCCTCTCCTCCTCCTCACGCCTCCTTCGCTCCTCGGCCTCTTGCTGCCTCCTCCGCTCCTCCTCCTCGCGCCTCCTCCGATCATCAACCTCCTGCTGCCTCCTCCGCCCCTCCTCCTCGCGCCTCCTCTTATCCTCAGCCTCCTGCTGCCTCCTTCGCTCCGCCTCCCCGGAGTTGCCTCCTCCTCCTCCTCCTCCCTGAGGAGAAGGGCGGCAGCTATCATGAGCGCCCGGAATGTGACCGCCTTGAACAATGATCTGGTAGTGGCGTTGGTTCCGATCTCCCCTGGTCCACTGATCGGCGCATATTGGGCACTGAGCAGGAAATATATCTTATTAACTTATTTACTGATGATAATAATACTCACAAATTAGTTGTATCTCTAAATATGAGGAGTTATTTTCTAATGTATTTTATGCCTTTAGGTCACTCCTATTTATAGGAAGTCATTGCTCAACTGTCTAACTTTAATTTACTGAAGTTTCTTATTTTGAGAAATTCGATGTCCTCTCACATAACTCGTAAGACAGGTAATTTGCAAATAAATCAAGTTTTGAGCTTAAATGTGAGGATACAACGTGCGTTTCTGGTAAGGGTGGCATCATAGAATCTTAATACTTAATTTGATTAATAATTCAACCAGTTCATACGAATCTTAGTGTATATTGAAACTCATGATTTTCTGGATTCGACTTCGACAAATGATGATCTGAATTTATCAGAATTCAAATATAAACCGGTAAAAAAATGTATCTATTAGGTATGGGTAAACATGAATATTAAATCTGATTGAAATTTGATTCATCAAAAATTTAATTTAGATTCAAGTCAATTCATAAGAATCCGAATTCGTAATTAATTTTGTCATTGGACGAATAAAAAAAATCGTAATATCTATATTTTAAATTTAACAAATAATATTTTTTAGTTAACCTAATTGCTGGTAAGACATACGGTGTGAACGGTGCCATTTTGAAAATAATATATATATGGAGGAGGATTTTTGTTTTTTATTCATATTTGAAATTTGTTACTTGCCCCTCGGCAATTCTTTGGCTATGGGGTATTGGGTTTATTTGGAATTCAACGTAATGCAAATTTGGTAGTCACTCATTCTCTTTCCTATTTTATTGTTTTTATTTTTGGAAGTCAACGTAATGCAAGTTGCGGGGTATTGGGTTTATTTTGATAAAAGAGCTCGTGTTTATGGTTAATTACGAAAATGATACAAAAAAATTAATTATAAAATTGGTATTCACATATGACACGAGTATCAAGTTACGAAAAAAAATATCTGTGACTAATAAATCACTGAAAAAATCTGTGAGTGACCAAGCTACGAATTGTTTTTGCGTGCTCGTGTTTTTTATTTTTTTTCAAAAATTAAAAAAAATAATTTTTATAATTTCTCAAAAATTACTAAAATGGTAAAAAAAAATTAATTATGAAATTGGAGTTTGCACACGCTCTACTCTTCGAGTTACAATTAGATGGCTAATTTGACTGGTCGAATCGTTTGATCAAATCAATATCAAATCAGATCATATATATTATATGTCACCAAAGCCCGCATTCAGCCAAGTTTAACTCATTCCTTCTCCCCATCCCATTCCTCCTCCTTCTATGCTTTAAGAAACTTAAAGATTTGTGGCTTCGGTTTTCCAAATTGTGGGTTCCAGGTTGTGTTTAATTTCGGGATTCTAATTCTGATACCGGAGGCTTATATGCTGCAATTTAGGCTGGCATTCTGGAATTAGATTCTCCGAAATTGAAGACTGCCCAAAAACCACTCCAGGAAGCAGCCTAGAATGTGCCATCATTTCCATCACTCCAATTGCTTTTTCAAGCTTCGTCCATATAGATTAATGGAATCTGCAACATAGACATTCTAAAGAGTGGCATTTCTTTCGGCTCCTATATTTTTGTGTTTCCTTGTTATGTTTTAATTTTTTATGCCGACATAGCTTTGGCCTTTGGTTGAACTCGTTAGATGTTCGTGTTTGATGCTGATATATTTGTAGAGATTGATTACGAAAATGAAGTTGTGTAGATGTGGAAGTCATAAAATTTAGTTCAAGGTGAATATTTGTTGGGTATTGACCCCAACTTTCATGCTCACATAAGTTGAATTCAAGAATTAAAGATTTATGGTTAAGTTAATAAAAAATCCATGTGAGTTGGTGATGGATGATTATAAACTTTTGATAAACAATTTCATGACACTTAAGGAATGGATTTGGGTTTGACCATCACCAACCTCCAACATACGTAATATAAATTTCAATGCCCAAATCGAGCATCAAACAAAGGCTGAAATATTTAATTTGCCTATAAAAAAGGCATCTGTAGCAGGAATAATGTATACCGAATATGAGCTCCAAAATAAGTAACAATTCTATCTTATTCCTTAGAAAATTGCAATCGACAAGAGAGATGTTGTCGTTTCGAAAACAACATTATTTGAAAAATAATCTGCATAATAAAAAAGTAACCATAAAATCAGTATTTTCTATGGTCAGATTCTGTTTGAAATCGCATGGTGATTGGAGTATCTTCAGCTAGCGCCGGACCGAATCCGTGCTAACATGTTTGATATATGTAAGGCAAGAGCGTGTTCATGATTGCAGCATCGCACAAGCAACTTTTATTGAGAGACAAACGAGACTTGCAGCAGGTTTGGTCCAAAACCATGGAGAACTCGGGCGGTGTTCAACTTGGGTCCAAATTTGTCATGATCAAATGCTTTCGTCCAGCATTCGGGGGACCGGTAAATAGGATCCAGAGGGCTACGGGACGATGCACATAGTTGAAATCATATTGCATGCGGACACCAATTCCAGAATTTGGAAAATTTATGTTCGAACATACTCAAATCTCGGAATTATCTGTCTTGTTCAACGGTTATTTCCAATTTTGGAATAATCTGACTTGTTGGACCGATATTTATACTAATGTCAGCGAATTTATTTTTTTTTTCTTCCGAGAATCAAAGTTGAAACTGAACTACACCAAAGTTGAGACTAGATTAAAAGACCACTTGCAACGGATGACGGAGTAGATCCACGCGTGCGGGCTGTGTCGACAGGGCCCAAGTCAAGTTATACCACGTGGACCGAAAGCTTCAACGTCGGATCAATCTTTAATATTAATAAAAAAAATACTATTCGTGATTATAAAAATGATTGAATTGTAATTACTGATTTAAAAATAAATTCTTGGAAATAAATAACCAATGTGAATAAATATTTTAAACCTTGCTCTTGATATCGGTCCGAACCTCTAAATTTAAATTTAACCGGAGAAACTATGATGTGGACATGTTGTGTGAGCTCATAGTTTCTCATAGTATCGGCCACGTAAAGCTCAACTGGAACTATTTCTCCTAGTGATGAGTAAAAATGACATCAAAATGTTGACATTTCGCCCAAAAGGTGACAACATATGTGCAAACTTCCAAATGTTACAAGGGAGATAAACAAGTTATAAGAACCCTAGAAAAATTCTAGAATGATCAACAATTTAATTGCTCCACTCCCTATTTTCTCTTACAAGTTCATCACATCACCAAGTTAATGCATTGCTTTTTTCTCGAGGTGTATCCAACTTCTTGTGTATCTTTGCTAACCTTGGTTACCGAGAGATTTGGTCATTCATCTTTTTTTTTTGTGATGAGATATTTGGGCATTCATGGAAGCAAACCGGTTGCATTTTACGGAGGCTTGGGCATCCTTGGCACATTTTACTTGCAGACTAATCCGAGCTTGCGCTTGATAGTTTGGAGTATTTGGCAACTGTCCATGGATGAGTAAGCTCATAATTAAACCTACGCATTATAAAGTTTTGGGTCATACAGCACGATGCACATCATTCAAATTTCGTAGAATAATCATGCTGATTTCCGGGGATTGATTCAGAGTATAACACTTCAGGCTAACCATGTAAAAGTTTATTACATCTAATCAATCTTTCGGAAAGAGGATAAAAAGTTTGAGGAATTGTATTACAATATTGAGGTCATACTTAAATCAAAATTAATTGATTAGTAAGTTTCTTAATTCGAGCAACATGGTGATTTCAGACTATTTTTATCAAATAAACATAGCCCATGATTTGCATTCCTTTGGCATGGTATCCCTTGTTTCAGACTTAGCATTGACGTAAGGTGGCATGATAAATCACTTGGTTTTATTTTAACTAGGAAATCTTAGGATTTTGCCAAAATTTAAATGTCTCACCCCTAAATTTAATCACCTATATAAATGTCCTATACTAGTGTTGATGTGACATGAAATTGAATGGACTCTTGGTCGGTGTTCTATTAATTAAATAGACAATTCAAGGAGAGCCATGTCTTAGAGATAGGAGACCTTATCTTCTTGTAGAGCATTTCGACCATCACCTCATCAGCATCATCCGTTAGATTTGCACCATTGATTTCAAAAAATTGAGGATATACCTATCCGTCTTAGGAACCTGCATTCGACGTTGTCATGTTGTAACCTGAAATCGAAAATTCTTTTCGACATGTAGATTTATGTAAATTGCTCCTTGAAAATAATCACGTCCTAATACGCCACTTGAACTATAACTTTAATGAGAAGTTGTAAAATACATACTTTAATGGATTAAACTATGTTATGTACGATAACTTCTCCATTGCATTTCGAAAATCGACGTGAATAGTGTACCGTGGCGAATGGGAATCGCGTACGTCCATTCTGAAGAGGCAAAATCTTTCATTGTGTTTACCAAATCAACAAACAAACAAGACGAAAACGAGAGGCTATTGTAAGAAGTAGCACAAAAACCACAAAATCCATAGATATAACCCAACATCTCAAGCGTCCAAACCTCATCTAGAATGCCAGCAGCTTGGATCAACCGGCCTATATTTTTCATTATCCCAATTGTTACACATAGTGGTCCTAGCTCGAATTAGTCGGCCAATCAAATATCCGGATATTAAAAAATATAAAAAAAATGTTAATATAAATCTAGGGAGCCCCAAGGCCCCATGAAAAATGTCGACGGCTACTTCCATTAACGGGTACAAGTGCCTCACCTCTCTCTCTTCTCCACAGACCAACTCTCGTCGATCAGCCACATTCCTCCCTCGAGCCTCATCGGCTAGGGCTTCTGCTTCTGCGGCTACTCCTACGCTTATCAGGAACCAGCCCGTCTTCGCTGCTCCTGCTCATATCATTAATCCCAAAATTACTTCGGTATATTTTTTTATTGCATCAATTTCTCCTGCTTCTGCCTTTCAATGAGCATAATGTTGCAATATAATGTGCACCAATTAGTATACAAATGCATGCACGTACGTGATATTGTTATGCACGTAATGTACCTTTTATTAGACGGTGAACCGGTGATTAATGCAGTAATTTGTCAAAAGCAATGTTTTGATAAAAATGTGGTGTGACCAGTGGAACTATGACCTGGGGACTAAAGCGGATTGGTTGAACTAAAAATTTTGGAAGTCGGTTTAGACTAGTAGTCAATATAGCTGAACCGACTAATTCATATTTAGTTTATCAAGAATGTTTTTAAAAAATGATTGACATTTTAACAAAATTTATAGAATATCTTACATTTTAATAGTAAATATAATAAAAATATAGTATTTTCTTATAAAAATACAGTTTGATAGATTAAATTGTAACACTGAAAACAAGACGGTCAATTCTCTAAGTCGTTTTTAGAAAACATCGAACAGAAATAACGAAAGGGTACACACATTGACTACCGTAGTTAATAAATATATAAACTAGTCAAATGTATGACTTGCTTGGCGGTTAATTGAACAGACATCAGACATGGCCAAGGAATACGATCAGGCTGTTGAAGCTCTCAAGAAGCTCCTCAGGTCAGTATATATTTTTCTATTTTCCTTTAATTACGAAATTCATCCTTTTTTTCAGTACATCACATAGTTATAAAAATATTACCTTTTGTAAACTATCATCAGTACTTTTATCTTTCTTAGAATTACAGTTCACGAATATCAATTGGTTAATCACCAACTAAAAAATTGATGCAAAAAAAAAATTATGGAAATATAGTTTTCATTAAGGAGAACTCTCCTGTTGCCATCTTTTACATGGATTAGACTTGAACCCAAGACGGCTTTAAGTAATTTTTAATTTCTTATTAATTGGATCAACTAAATAACATAGTAATTATTTAACCAGTTTTGAAATATGTTAATACAGAACTACACACTTAGGATATAGTTAATAAATAATGTGTGATGGTGTAAATTGCAGCGAGAAGGAAGAGCTGAAAGCTGTGGCGGCTGCCAAGGTGGACCAAATAACGGCGTCGCTGTCAGGTGATGCCTTTGACCCTGTTGAGAGGATGAAGGCTGGCTACGTCAAGTTCAAGCGCGAGAAATTCGAGTTAGTATTTAATTACTTATTTCATCATTTAATTTTTTTATTGTATTACTTCAGTAATCATACATTTGTGACTGCTTTTACAGAACTAACCCAGCATTGTACGGTGAGCTAGCCAAGGGTCAGAGCCCCAAGGTACTAATCTGTTTTATCGACTAATTTATACTCGAGTCTTACAAAAAAAATTACGTCAGAATGATTCTCTTCTGTCCAATTCGCACAACTTGACATCAAATCATGTTCAAAAGATCTACTGTCTTATACAATCTGGACCAACTCTGTCATAAGACTTTGGTATTGTGTTAGCAATAATTCGGTTTCTTTTTTGCTTGCAGTTCATGGTGTTTGCTTGCTCCGACTCCAGAGTCTGCCCTTCCCATATCCTTGACTTCCAACCCGGTGAGGCCTTCGTCGTTCGCAATGTCGCCAACATGGTCCCTCCATATGATCAGGTATCCCACCAACACACATATCTTAGCCGATACATGAGAGGGGATAGCTGTTATTTTGGCGAAACAAACGGAGCCTAAATGAGCGTTTTAAACTAGTCAGAATGTGATCTATGATCTTTGGACTGAAGGGTTTGTTGTGTTCGTGTTTAACAGAACAAATACGCTGGGGTCGGATCTGCTGTCGAATATGCAGTGTTGCATCTGAAGGTGAACATTCTGTTGCAAGTAGTTGAAATATTCTTGATTTTATTAGATTCACAATTGAAGGGTAAAATGTCTTTTTTGCACCAACAGGTCAGCTACATTGTGGTGATTGGTCACAGTGCTTGCGGTGGGATCAAGGGCCTCATGTCCTTCCCTTTCAATGGATCCAAATCCACGTGAGGATCATCAATACGTCAATTCTTCTTCTTGTACTCTTATGAACAGATTCTGTTAGCTAACTTGCATGTTGTAACTGAAATATGCAGTGATTTCATTGAAGATTGGGTGGCGATCGGTTTACCAGCCAAGGCTAAGGTGTTGGCTGAACATGGAGGCAAGGAATTTGGAGACCAATGCAGCACATGTGAAAAGGTAACCCAATTAATAGTAGCAATCATATGAAACTATCACAATTGCATTTGGAGATGCCCCTGTTTGGAGTAGTAGATTGCGTATTTCAAAGATCGACAAACGATTTTTAACATATACCAACATGTGATTGAACAATTGCAGGAGGCAGTGAATGTGTCTCTTGCAAACTTGCTGACATATCCATTTGTGAGAGAAGGGCTGGTGAAAGGGACTCTCGGACTGAAGGGAGCTCACTATGACTTTGTCAATGGAACCTTTGAGCTCTGGGGTCTCGACTTCGGCCTCTCTCCCCCGCTCTCCGTATGATCATCATCATCAATCATCATCAACCATCATCTACTATTGCGAATGACCCATCTTTGTCTTCACTATCCTTGTTTCTTTCTTCATTGTACACTTGTTCAGTGCATCAATGAGACCCAATAAGTATGTAATGCAGAGTCTACCTGGTCTTAGGACAGGGGAGTCAGGATTTTGTCCTGAAGCCTATTTACTTGTCCATGTCTTTTTTGTCAAATTTCTGGTTTTCAAGTTTCAATAAATTACAAAACTTACTCTAATAGACCTTATTCACTACTGGCATTTGCCTCTCTTTTTCTTGTTTGTTTGGTTATTAGGTAAAAGATGTGGCAACCATACTTCATTGGAAGCTCTAAGGATATGCAAAAGGGTCATTCCTCCAAATATTATGAGGCTCCTCCTCATCTACATGTTCCATGAACTGAAATTGGGTTATATGTTATGTACATGACATTGCTCCCCTTTCAAAATTAACCCAACATGTTCCTTCCATTCTTTCCAATCGAAAATTTTTAGTGCTAAATCTGAACATAGGAAAACATTATGTAATAAATCAGCGAAAATTATTATTATTATTTAGTATATACAATCTCGTACCCAGAGCTTGATGCAATGGGCCGACTAAGAGTACTTTGTGCCACCATGTTGGTAACCAACTTATTACAATTTTAGTGTTATTTGTGAGTCTAGTAAGCCATTATGCACCTCTTTTTAAGGGTTGCTCCAGTGCAAAAAATAGCATACATCCCAGATATAGGACCAGAAAGTGTCGGGCTCAATTTGAAACCAACATTTTTTGCCCATTAATAAATATGGCATGCAACAATCGACGTCCAGGAAGGGATAGTGGTGGGGCGAAGACTCGGTCATATTTCTGGCCAACTGAGGTCCACAATTCCCCCGATCATATGCTTCCTTGCAGCACTTCGGCCCATCTTCCGACCCATGACTATGATGATCACGACTCATCGCCAACGTGGCATTGCAGACGATGATCAGAGAAAAGATCATCCAAAATAATCTTGACATAATTTGTTGTTTGTATCTGGTTCAAAATTAAGCAATTCTGAATAATTTGAACAATGGTTTTCGGTGAACTTTCAAGGACATATTTTTTATGGATCTTCTATGTGAATAAATTTAACGGATTATAGATTTTTGAAGAGCGCATGTAACATCCTAAAAGACAATGCTTCTAATAAGAAAAATTAATAAGTTTTAAAATATAAGACGTTTCAAGTGATTTATTTATTTTCTATGCAGGAGTTTCAAGTGCATCACTAATGAACTACTAAGTACCGAATATATAACTCGCATGTAAATAATGATCGAATCACGATAAATGCATATCCTTTATAGACAAATTTAGGACATACAAGTTTTATTTTGACAAGAATTTAATGTGTAAATTTGCACACTGTGGTTATAAGAAATTGAACCGACACAATTTCAAAGGCAAAACAGTGTGCACCGAAACTAGAGAGCTGCAAATTAGAAGTGAAGAACGATGACCCCTAAGAACAATGAAACTAGAAAAGGAACAGAAACTACGGAATGGCTGGCGTATTTTTCGGATCCGGAATGAGTATAAGTTTGGTCACAGATCAACAACCGAATAGCGTAGTAATTTATAGCAAGGTATCTCGAAACCAAGGGTATTGAACAAAATAAACGGAAACTAAGGCATCTGAATTGCCAAAATCTCATACTTAAAATGCAACATCGAGATAGAACGTTGTTGACTCAAGGAAGTGTTATTGCAACCTGAGACCTAAGGCAGATTTCTTCAAACAAAAGTCTATTGATCTGCTATGGTAACTTCGACCTCAACACCTGGTTCAATTGTGATTGAGGTGATCTGCTTCACAACTTCAGGGGAGCTGTAGAGGTCAATAACGCGTTTGTGAACCCGAAGCTCGAACCTATCCCAGGTGTTGGTTCCTAATATAATTAGAATAACAACAAATTAGAACAACTCCAAGAACCAACCCAACGCACCCCCACGGCACAAACCATATAGACGAATCAAAATGGAGAAGGCATAAATTTTATGCAACAGCATTGTGAATAACACCAATTAGTCAACAACCATCAAAGTTCAACTGCACAACCAGCACAATAACGCTGAACAAAACACACAAAAAAGCAACTCCATGGGTTTAAATAAAACACTGATTACTCAATCAGCTCAACTACGACCCTGAGACACCTGAAAGCCAGCAACAAAAGCATCAAAAGCCCACTGCAGCAGAACACATCAAAGCAACTGCACACACCGGACAACGAAGAACAACAAAACAACAGAGCAGCAGATCGATGGGATTAAATGCACTCTGATACTAAATCAGCCAAAACTACCGCATAAAGCGAACTTATCAAAACTACATCCCAACAGGAAAAACCCACGAAACACCTTATGCGACGCACATCATTACAAATCGAACCACGAAAATTGGCAAGAGAATTGGGAATAGATCATACCTTCACCACATGGGGACTTCCTGGTGGTAATGTGAAGGACCTTAGTGGGCATCCTAACAGGTCCCTTAACCCTAAGGCTCTTCTCCTTGGCACCCCGAACCAAATCACCACACACTAACAACAACCCAGATCAAAAACACAGTTCATTTTTCAGTTATAGCCCCGAAAAAGGCGGGATCTTTGATTCGAAGGGTAAAAAAAATGTTACCTTTCTCGAGGTTCTTAACGTTCTTAGAGGAGAGGGTGATCCTGATCTTGTGGACCTGTTCTTGGGGCTCCACTAGACCTGCCTTTGTCGGCTTCATAGGTAAGAAAGCTGCCATTTTCTTTCTTCTTCTTCTTCTCGATCACGGGATCGAAACACTATGGGGGTTTTGATCGGATCAAAATTTGGGGGGGCGGAAGTGGAACTAAGTGTAGGGTTTCCTATTTATGCTTTGGGTAATAAGACACTCGACTGAATATTTACTAGCTACTAACGATGACTATTCAATTTTTTTTTAATATCTTATTCTAGTACTTATTATATTACAATGTGTCAAGAATCCAACTCGGACTTCCCAAATCTCTCTCCACTCTTGTGCCGCTGGACCAAAGATCACTTAACGATCATTATTCTATTCTTCGAGATAGCAGTAGTAAGAGGTTGGAGTGAACGTGTATGATTTGTTGATTTGTTTCTCTGTTGTTGTTGTATTCATTTAAATTATCTTTTTTTTATCGATATACCATGTTACTGCAATTTATTATATTACTATATTTTTTGGGGAATTATTATAGTATTATTAATATAACATTAACGTGACATTTTATTGAAGTATTATTAGTATAACATTCGACTGGAATCATATTCTCATATTAGCATGTCAAACACCTCATTGATTAACTTCGGACTAAGATCATATTGCCTTACTTAATCAAGTTATTGAATTTTTAACAACCTAATTATAGAATTTAACTACTTCAAAAATTATAAAAAGGAAACATGAGGTAAACTAGCTTCCGAATGCAAATGTCCCAACTTTTTTAAATTTTGAAGAAATATATCACTCCTGTGTGAATCTAGATTCTAGACTGCAAGATTTAGGAGGCCTCTGGTATGATATAAATAGAATATAAATAGAAAATTACACACAAATGCAACTCGGGAATTTTATTTCGATGTTCAGAAGAAAACGGATTCCGAGCCCCCCTACCACGGCCAGATTGCTCTCGACTCTATTTTTCGAGGCAATCAGATCAACACTCAGTCTCACCCTGATTTATAACCGATGATGGGCCCAGCCCAAATTGGCATCGTAAAAGATCAACGACCAAGTCCGTTAGACCAAAATCAAATCATATTGTATATTGTATATTGTAGAACTTGCAAACTATATGTTCAGGTTGACCTCGCCGTGCCAAGATCATCAAGGTAAACCAATACCATAAAAGGGCTGAAAACTTGATGGTTAGGACTTGGGAGAAACTTAGAGAGGTGTTTGAAATAAGATTGCGACATCAAAGTGCGTACAAGATATGCGCATTCAAGTTCTCATATCACAACTTATCGCTGGATGCTTTCCCTTTTCTCCGGACGAATCTACGACTCCCATCCGCGAGCGTCGGGTGACAAAAGTGAATATCGAGAAGTAGAGGCCTTCATTGATCCCATAGCATGAGATTGATCAACATACTAACTGCTCAATTGAGGCTAAGGCTGTTTAGGAACAGCAATACGGTTGATATCTGTACACCGAGACCGTTTGTGGTCTATCAATTGACTGACTTCGTATGTGCAGATTTGTATGGTTCACAGACTGCACCCTCACACCCTATGACTCGTCTGGTTTTGGTTCAAGTGTGACGGGAACCTTCTCCTTGTGGTCTCCACGAAGCACCTCTATTATTACCTGAGAATTCACAAGTTTCGAATTTGCAGCATAAGAAAGCAATAGGGTGCGTCAATCAACGGAATACATCCCTATCCACAATTAGTTTTGAATCCATTTGTTGTCTTTTCGAGAAAAATCAGCTGTCATCTTGATCCGAGGTAAAAGATTACCTGGTCCCCTACATTGCACTGGTCAAGAATTCTGTACAAGTCACTGCCATTGGCAACCTTCTTTCCATTCACCGAAGTTATTATGTCACCCAAAATAAGTCTTCCATAGGCATCACGTTTGGTAGATTGCAATCCCTGCAAATTAACCACCATCATTCATACCAGAATCACAAATTTTGGTAAGCGTTAGTGATGATTGAAGAGTAAGTATAATGAATGTGGTACCGCTTTGCCTGCTGGACCATTTATAGGGGCATCTAAGACAAGCACCCCACTAACTCCCAACTGCTCTACGGACTGATCAGGAGCAAACTTAATCCCCAAGATTGGTCTTGTCACCTTTCCAAACTTTACCAACTGATCTACAATACCATTAACCTGGATTTTAAAAACAAAGAATCAGTTAATTACTTAAGGGGTCGGAAGAAGAGTTTCTCATATGTATCGGCAACACATTTGTGTTAAGTCTGATAGGAACATGATCTAATGCAAAAGAGAGCACTCACGGTGTCAACTGGAATCGAAAAACCAACACCAGAAGATGCACCGGAAGGGGAGTAAATGGCGGTGTTTATCCCAATAAGACTTCCTGAACTATCAAGAAGAGGTCCTCCACTATTACCAGGATTGATGGCGGCATCAGTTTGTATCACATCCTGAATTGGACGTCCAGTCGCAGCTGAACTGATTTCTCTCCGGAGCCCACTACATAAGCAACAAGACATTTAGCAAGATACTAGCATACTATTACCAGACACCCGTAGATGTCATATTAGAAATTTAAGCAGAAAGACCCACTTAATCCAGCAGGAAGACCCACTAAATCCAATCGAAACATTAGCATAGTTCTCTCTCTTTGCATTTTTCATTATTTCAACTTAGCATCTTGAGAAATCACTAGCAGCATCCTACGTGGACTCAGGATATCAAATGAAACTGTCCATTATCTGATATATGATAAATAATTTTCACCTGATTACGCCAGTTGTGAGGGTGTGGTCAAGTCCAAACTGCAAAATTGCAAATTTTAAGTGAGACATCAATTGTAAGAGTGTGGCCAATTGTTAATGTTGGACAACAATGCGATTTCTCGATCATTAGAAACTGAAACCAGGGAACAATTAATATCTTTTTTACTAACATCAAGCGGTATTTGGAGGAAAAGAAAATATATAAAAAATGGCATGCATTAGATCAAAAGACAACTGAACTTACTGGATTGCCAATTGCATATACTTTCTGCCCAACAAGCAAGTCGGCAGAGATACCAACAGGAATGGGTCTCAGTTTGTCCTTCGGACAATCGACCTTCAATACAGCCACATCTTTGTCTTGGTCAAACCCGACAATTTTTGCATCATAAACTGTCTGATCAGCAAGAGTGACTCTGTAACCAAACCAAGGATGGATTAATACCAGCTCTAGTAATCAAGTTGCAAGCACTTTGCATAGCTACTCTTTCTACAAAGACATGGCAATCGTCCCCAAACATTGCACTCAACAAACTCTAGATGCCAGAATAGTTCAATATCAAACCAAACAAGAATCTTTAAACGGAAGAGCTCAGTATCAGAAGAATGGATCGCAAATCAAGAATCACACAAATTAACCACAAGCACACCACCAAAACTCCAGCCAAGTTAGGAAAAATGCAGCCAGCAAAACATAGGGCCAAAGGCATAGCACGAAGATCCTTTGTCCAAGACATTACAGTTCCAGCTTCTATAAATTGTGGAATGAGGAGCAGACAATGAAGCTTTGTGAAAGAGTACCACTATAAGAACCCTAGCAGTCGGAATCTCCATATCCAACCCAAAACCTCAAAGCATTGATTACGTGGCTCATCCACACTTATAAACAGGCCTAACATAGTTACCACTTCCAATGTGGGATTCACTCCCACGCTAGCTAGCCAGTCAACAATAATACGGAAACTAGGGTGAAGAGGAGGGAGAACTAACTTGAGATCTGACGCGCCTCGAATGACGTGGTAATTGGTGACAATGTGACCGTCTCTGTCCCACACGAATCCGGACCCCGACCCTTGCGGCACCTCTAACACGTCCAATGTAAAAGCGTCCTGCCTATCACAGTTTATTTTCTCTAATTCCTCAATTAATCCAAACCTCAACACAGAAATAATTAAACCTTTTTATCAAATCATTAAGCCATCCCTAAAGTTCCGACAACAAATTTAAAAGTAGAAAACCATAGAATGTCGGTACAAAAGAGAAGATCGGACCTGACGGCGAGGTTGGTGATGTAGACAACGGAGGGAGTGTTCTGCTGGAACAAGCGCACAGTAGCGAGCTCGTCGGTCTGGAGCTTACGTGGAGTGTTGACGACGAAGGCGGACGCGCAATCGGCATCTGCCAGAAACAGAGTGAAGGAAAGCGCGACGGAGGTACACAGCACCAACGCCGACTCCAACACGCTACCGTTACTCGTCGAAGAGGAAACGGTAGAAGAAGACGAAGAGGGAGAACGGAGGAGGCAAAGGATTCGAGAAGGTTCTCGGGATCGGGGTAGAGGCCGGAGGAAAGGTCTTAGAACCGGGGGCGGTTTCCGGCTAAGGGAGCGGGGAAACAGGGAGGAGCAGGGGAGGAAGATAGCGGGAGCCGTTGTTGCCATTTTCGTTGCCATTGTTTAATATCGTCCACAGGTTTATAAACGTGTTTGCCTTCAGTCTTTATCCTGCGCCTCATTATACGGCGTCGTTCTGGGGGTGTATGGCAATTTATTCTTAATTTAACCGCTAAATAGATAAAATTAGAATTAACACTTCGTTTATCTATACTGCAAGTAGCCACGAATAACAGAAATATTAAAGATACTTTTAAAATTTTATAATTTTAAGATTAGTCATATTGACCATAAAAGGTGAACTTAATATAGATTAGTGGTAAAAAAAATAGATTATTGATCATGAAATAAAATTAATAAAAGATGAGTGAACATCCTTATTTTTTGCCCTTATTTATTGCATTTGTTTACAAACAACACTTAAAGAAGAAAAAATAGTTTCTTGTCGGCGTGTCTTTTGTCGGTATACCCACAATGTGACTTCATTAGATAGTCCTTTTTCACCCATGCATGGTGAGAGATAATAACATGCATGGGTGAAGGGCTAAACAAAGTGGAGTGAAAAATTTGAAATATCATTTGTGAGATGGCGAATGATGAGATCTACTCGTGACCAATTGGGCATGTTGATATATGTGCACATGTATTGAGAATATATTTAATTTTTATACGATATGATCTATTTGGTCGATAGAATTTGTTTATGATGGTGCCCTTAAAATATGGTGTATTTGTGTCATCGTGAGAGTCACACTATCTATACCTATTAAAAATTTATTATTATGTACTTGTGAAAGTCTATCTGAATTTGTAGTTATGTTTGCTATATAATTACTTCTTTGACCTTCTTTATTGAGTGTCTTTTGTGGTCTTAGTTTTGTGTTAGTATTTTAAGAATTATTGGGAATGAATAGTTGGTTAAATATATGTAACTTATAATATTCTACTTACTAAATATTTCAAAATATCTATTCCTTACTAAATTCACATGTAAAAAGATTTGTGTGGTGATTTCAATTTGGAGGTCTATCTAAGTCAGCATGTTATCTTTTATCTCAGGTTATATTTGAAAGTATCTAAATAGTCTTTGTCTTTTGTATTCTAATTCACTCCATTATATATATTTGAAGGTCTATTGACATATGACCTTAAATTATTGTAAGTACGTAATATATAGATAACTTTGAATTCACATTTTGAGATAGATGAGTTTGTTAATATGATGTTGGAGGAATGTATTCAAATTTTTGAATTATCTTGTTCGGGTTTTCAAAAAATGATAAATATGTTTGTTTGAAGAAATAATATTTTCAAAATTAGGTTTGAAAATTTTAAGAATGAAAAAAATATATATTATATTTGAGGCTTGATAAATTATAGTTTATTATTAAATTTCACATGATATAACTCCGGTCACGAATTTCGTTTTTGGGTCGTGACAAGTTTATTGTCAGAGCGAGTTGTTGGCTCCCCCTAGGCATGACACATTCGACCTGCTGGGGCAAGAGCTCGCAGTTCCGGAAGGTTTTATTTTGTCCGCTTAGACCAACGTTGGTTTCTACTTCTTTGACTACCCCGTCCCTTCTTCTTTTTCTCCTTTGTGCCCAAGTTATTTTAACCCAAAAATCATCTTGGTTGGGGCAAGCATCAGGAAGGTGGAGGGGAAGGAAGAGGACAGCTACAAGGGTAAAAATGGAAATTCCAATGAGATAATTGTGGTGGTTTTAATGACTCGGGACTTTTACTGGTTGTTTTTATAACTCGGAGCCCTAAAATTCTATTTTATATAACACAAGCTATCTAAGTGTATTTAATCCAAAATAAAATAGTATTAAAATTAAGTGGGCTACTCATGATGGGTCTCGGGTAATAGCTAAGGAGCATCGAAAAGGCCCAAATGAATTTGGCTTGAGCAATCGACGTGGCCTGATGCACTAGAAAATGGAAACAAAGGAATGGAGAAAAAAATAGGGTAAATTTTATTTGGTAAAATCTTACATATCATTATGTGATTTAAAATGCATAAAACATTTACATGTTGTTTGTATAATTTGACACTAGCCTTGGACGAACCTTTGTTTCCGGATGGTGTGGTGGACCAGTTCAGCTATGTTTACTTTTTCGCGATGAGTTATCTGAGAGTTAAATTTAAAAGCTGTTCCTATGTGTTTGATCATGGATTTCTCTACTTTTTCACATTCATTATCACCTAAGATAAAGCAAAATGAAATGATGTTTTCTTAGATGACCATGTTAAAAAATTTATCTACAGTTAGAAATTTGTCAGAAATGATATCTAATTTGGAAACCTTTATAATAGAAAAAACTAAACCATGACGGGTGATGGTTTATTTAATTTTTTTTGCCTATCGTTGGTAGGTCATTAATTTTATTTGTAACAAAAAACCACTACGAATGTTCACATTAGTATCTCCTTGGTATTATGTATATTCAGTGAACCTATGAATGCAATGGACATGTCAATCGTCTTCCACTAATAAATATCATTGTCATCTTTTTTTTTAGCACTAATATCTTAACCATCTTGTTATATTCATCGTTTCACATGTATTACAGCCACATCCCTATCGGACTAGATAACCTACTCAATCAATTTTTTTATCATATAATTATATGAGTCAATTCAGATTTGAATTGAATTAATATACAAAAATGACATAAAAATTCATCAATTTTTTATCATAGTTATATTCGAACACTTGAATGCAAAAAATCTAATCAAATTAGGTAGCCGGTAGTGGGGTCGTCATTTCTTCTCACTTAACCATTGCACGCGCATTTCACGTAAATAAGAGAAATGTCATTATTTCGAATTATGACATCTATAAAATGAAGTCAGGAACCAGGGAGCAGTTCCTTTGAGTTTGACAGGTGAAAAAAAAAACTGAACTTAATGTGGATTAGGTAAATAATGAATAAGGAAAGTGCCGTTTAAAATTAAAATAATACTTTAGTGGTTACCCTTTCTTTCTCAATTCTTGTTGACCCTTACAATTTCCACACTTCACCTTAATTCACAAAAGTAATTAGTACCTTGCGGAATGTGATTGTTCTGCTGTTATTAGTTTTTATTTTTATGATCCGACCATATCCATACTCAAATATTTTTCGACATCCATGGAGAAGCAAGTACTGGAAATGGGGTCTTTTCCCCCAATGCTAGGAATGAGGTGCCAAGTCCATTTGATACAGATAAGAATTTAAATGTGATGTCTCACCCGAAAGTAAACTTGCAATTAAATTCATTGTTTCGATCACCTGCCCAATCACTTCTTATTAATTATTTTTGGCCAGGCCGACTCCCACATGAGAGTGGTTCTCTGCTCTTGACTTGTTAACATGGTCAAGAGTCAAGACAATCAACTATTTTTGTTACCTTGTTTATGGATAATAATTTTTCATCTTAATGAAATGATCTACCCCTTACAAAACTCAAATATCTTTTGCATAGAAAATTATATTATTTTTCATCTTTCTCATAAAAAATCAAATATATGTCCGCTAGTACTATGTTTGGTCCCAAAAATAAATTAGGCTTTCATTTAATTTATAAAAACGAGTTACATAAACAAATATTTAAGATGTCATTCTTACAAATTTCTTCTGGAGAAATTTACTTTAACTGTGATGAAATTCAGACAGTTTTGAATTTGCAAATAAAGCCTACCATCCAACTAAACAAAATCATAAGAATATTTGTGCCCATTAAAAAAGAGAATATTTGTGGATGAATTTTACATTTTAAACCGGCCAACATAAGTATAAGTGGGATTAGTTTTGGATGTCAAGTGTTAGTAGTAAGGCTTTTTTTTTTCAATATTAGTCATTTGATGCTTACTGATACCAAAACACTTCCATTTGGCCGTCTGGTGGAAGAAAAAACAGAAAGAATTCCAAAAGCATTATATCGTCTAATGATATGACAAGCCGCCTTTTGTCGTCACTTGATATCTTATTGAAAATCGAATTATTAAACTAAACATAAATTTGAATGCAAATAATTTCGAAAACTGAATTTAATCCTATTAGTATTAACGCACTTTTTGTTGGAGAAAGTTAGTAATAACGCACTTGTGAATAAGGAGGAACTGCATTTAAAAAAAAAGTCAACGATGAAGCTGAACGTGCAGAAGAACTATTCTTCCTATAATATAATCCTTTAATTCGCTAACCCCTCACTACAAAAATATTTACAAAAGATATTAGTAAGCACCGACTAACTAATTAATAATAATAATTCCACCTTAAGAAAAAACCCTGTACTATCCTTCCCAGCTAACTAATGAGTCAAAGAGTTGTTCCAGATTCCACGCACTGCTTTTTAATTTATTTATGCGAAAGCCAAAACGAAACCGTTAGGCGAAGGGTGGGAAATTATGTGCCAGTCCGTTAACGGAGAAGAATCCGACGAGGTCTTGCCTGTACGGCAAGTAGGACCGCCGTTTCTCGACGTCCCTCTGCGCCTTGTTCCTTACATATAATGCCTCGTGCGCCGATACGGTCACTTTCCCCTTCGATTTCCCCTTCGAAGCCGGCGGCGGTGGCGACTTAACCGCTTCATCGGCTTTATCCTTTTTCGGATTTTGATTCTGACGGGTCAAGAACACGTAGGACTCCTTCCCGTCGCTGCGTGATCTCCGGAGGAGATCTCTGATCCGCCACTTCGGCTTCGAGGAGGAGGGATGCGCCGACGCCGATGCCGACGAGCCAGTGGAGTTGCTCTTCCTGCACCGGTCCGGAGAAGGCGAAGGAGACGGCGAGGCACGCGGCTTCCATATGCAGTAAGCATCCGGGGGGATCTCGTTCACCTCGTCCGTTTCCGACCCCGAATCCGACGAGTCTTGTCCTCTCTCCTCCTCGATGAAGAGCTCTTCCAGCGAGACGAGCCGGCTTGGGGAAGCCGGCGGGGTCAGGAGACCGCGGTCGAAGAGCGGGATGGCCGACGGCGAGGAGGCGCCGGGGCCGTCGAGGACGAACTCGAACTCGGAGTTGGAACGATCAGAATCGGCGATGACGTGGCGTGTTTCTTCCTCTTCCCGGACCCGAGCAGCGACGGAGGAGATGTTATGGGCGTACGAGCTGAAGCTAGGGCAAAACGACACCGAAGAGCTCTGATCTTGCATTGTTAATCGTAGAGAGGCAGTTATAGAGAGAGAGAGAGAGAGAGAGAGAGAGAGAGAGAGAGAGAGAGAGAGATATGTGTTTGCTTTTGGAAGTAGAAGAGTGAGAGGCGGGTGCGACGCTGTTTTATACGGGAGACAGTTGGAGGGCTAAGTAGTGATTACGTGTGTGATTACGGTAATTATCAGGTTAATAAGGAGTGAGATTAGGTGATAGGGAGGCTAAGCAAGTGATTAATTAGGAATTAAGAAATTGCTGGTGTTTATAGAAGCTTCTTCTAATAAAAGGCCGCAAATATACAATCTTCCATAAGTATCAACCCATTTACAAAAGCCAAATCGCAATTTGCGTTTTGCTCCAAACATGGGAAGAGTTAAAATTGGAATTTTTTTTAATTATTTATGGAAGATTCATTACATATGCGATTTTCTTTAATGTTCAAAAACTTTATAAACTACAATCAAATTATTTTGTAGTTATTTAAGTTATGGGTGATGAACTAAAATCCAAAATGTGAGGTAATATATTGATAATGAGTCAATTTTAATATCTGTAGAAAGATTTGTATTTTTTTAAAAAAATTATTAGTTGGCCTAATATATGTCCATAAAAAACTGATCAATTAATTGACATTCAAAAAGTTTAGTATTTCATAATTGTGAAAGATTAGTTGAATTTGCGATCCATTTAAAGTTTAATTGAAAGTTTAACCTTTTGGTAATTGTCAACTCACTTTTTGATACAGAACTAAAATTAACCTGATTTCGTGTTCCATTTGGGTTTTCCGCTCCGCTTTTCGGTGAAATGGTAGGCATCTCTTTTCAAAGATTGTTGCAAATTTGTTCATATTGCCAATCGCCTGGAAGTAGAACCTATTATCTTAAAAAAATTATTCCATTATTATTTTTAAGTGCTTTTCAAGTTTGAATTGTGGTGACTAGATCTATTTACTACTGGACTATTGTTTAAGTGGCAGCATGAAATTTCTTATAAACAAAAAATTACAAGGTATTCAAATACCGCAATAACATCGAGTTGTGGTAGTAATATAGAGGGACAATTTTTCCGAGGGGAGTTGTTTTAAAAATCAATTGCCAAAAGGGGGTCATCGGGAAATCAATTCTCTGTCTGGGGTCGGTACATAATCGCATCTGTTAATGCGATTTTGAGTTGCACAACATCGCACTTTTTTCTGAGATTTCGTACCGAAGTCGCAACAAACAAAAGGGTCGTCCAAAATCGCATTTTTCGTGCGAGATTGGCTAAAAATAAAAAAAAAGGTTGTCCAAAATCGCATTTTTTCATGCGAGATTGGTAAAGCCCAGGTCGAACCATCAAACGATAAATAAAAATGGTTAACAATATAAATCGAAGTGGCTTTGTAGCTCAGTTAGTCGAGCCGATGCACAAAGTCACAAGAGATTCTGCGGATTTTGTTTTGGAGCTGATTTCTGAACCGTGCGCAAACTCGGAATAAAAAATGCGACTTCGATACGAAGTCGCAGGAAAATTTGCTATTTCGGTACGAAATCGCAGAAAAAAGTGCGATTTTGTGCAGCTCAAAATCGCATTGGCAGATGCGGTTTTGTACCGACCCCAGACAGAAAATTGATTTCTCGAGGACTTTTTTGACAAATGATTTTTAAAACAATTTCCCTTAGAAAAATTGTCCAATATAGAGTTGTCCACTATTAGTATATTTCTGTCATTCAGGTAAAAGGCAGGCACTGTAGTTAGTATTGCTATATTACGATATAAAAATAAAGAAAAATTACCTTAAAAACATCTCAATGTTTAGAGTAACGGCTAATTTCAAATTAATTTTGATATCAGATTAATTCGATCAATTCTAATATATAATATTAATGTTTTATCAAGAAATAACAAAAAAATTCATTTTATTGACACGAATTTAATCTAAATTTTATAACAATTGTATACATTTACGAAAAGGTGTCGAGTAACAATCTCGAAAATGAATCAAGAAAACTAAGCATCGCTATCGAATAGTATATATTTTTTAAATTTGGAAGCATCCGTTTCCCTTCCATGACCAGAAACATTTTAGTATTGGAGAGAAGGGAAAAAGGTAGGCAACTTTCCACGGCCGCTTTATAAGGGATTTTTAGCTACCTTACTTGTGGAGTAATCTCGTGATCCACACGTTGAACTTGCAACTTATTTCAATGGCGGTCGAGGGGATTTATTATTTATTATTTATGATCGGTTGGCTCTCTTGCTCATTGGCTTCGAGCTGGATTGTAGATGCTCTCATTGCATACGTTATGCGATACTTTTTCTTAAAAAAATAAAAAATCATGTCACATGCAATATTAAATAATTGTTATGATTTAATAAATAGATCTTTACTTCAAATAGTAAAAATATAGTACTATTAAATATTTTTTGTTTTAAAATATCATATTCAAATTCATGTTTAAGATTGTCTAAGAATTCAAACTAATTAACATTTAAAACTTAATTTCTTCAAATTATATATATATATATATATTTTATTACTCAATAAAATATTGATCTAAATTTAAATCAAATGAGACTATAAATTTGTTACACGTTTACGGCTTCAACCAGATAACTTTCAAGATATTTTAAACGCTCGCATCTACGTTTGCACAAACGTTCACATCCTTCCAGACTAGCCGAGTATGCTTGTTGCCGAAGCAAACTTGATCGCTCTGAATCGGCGGGTTATATAAAGCCAAGTACTATTTGCCAACGTATGATGCAAATAATATTTAATTTCGGAATGAGTTGATGTAAGAACTTATCTCTGTATTCGCCTTATTTAAGACATAGTTATGCGTAATATATAATAATTAATAAGATAAGAAGTTATAATGGGAAATGGGTCGAAGCCAAAAGGCCCAAAGTTGCTTTTGCAACGGGATTTAGGTGGTGACTTCCTTGAATATGCCGGGGCGTGGACCTTTTAATATTAAATGGAGGTCGGAAAATATACATGTGAAGAGGATAATTGGGATGGCTTCCGATGCAATTGTTTCTAGAAGTCATTGTGGTAAAGGAATTAAGTTAACAACGAGACATAATATTTTGCATCCGGAAACCGTGGGGTGATCACGATTTCAGTCGCCGACTAATAATTGCTCATAACAAGTCGCAAACTGTCGCGCCAATACTATTGTTTTATTAGGTTGTTGGCATCCATATTATGTCATAAAAGACGACAAAAATATTTACTTCCGGAGAAATTATTCGAGAGATACTCTATTCTATCCATTATAAAAAATGTAACTTTTTAAAAATATTTATCTCCAAAAAATTTGATTTCGCCCTCATATATTTTTTTGGCATTGTAATAAAAAAAACTTTAAGTACTCTGTAATTTTCAAAAAAAAATAATACTTTTTAATAAATTTTTTAGCAATTGAGTCAAATATCTCCCAATTAAAATTAATTAAGTTCACAAATAACTATCTGAATCATAGTCGTCATACTCAAACCCTGCCTAGTTACCTCGACTAGCTAAGTCAGAATTCATGAATGACATGGTCCAACATGGATACCCTTCCCTCCTCTTCACATTTCTCTTCTCTCCTCCTCTTCCTTTCCCTCCCTCTTTTGTAGTGTGTATCATCACGCTCTCCTTTCACTAGCAAGGCTTCCAAAAACTTAGCCTTTGTCTAGAGTCCGCTCCGACGGTGACAGCAAATCTTTTCCATTTCATTAGGATGACAGAAATACTTATATCCTACAAGCATATCTCTATCTCGTAGGCCAAAGTTCTGTTGACATTGACTGAGTCTAAGATAAATTATGAGTATGAGTGTATATTTGAAGGTGTGGTCTAGAGTAGAGTATGAATCTTATGAATTTTTACATTATATTTATCTTTTACCTTAATTTAGACCATGATTATACTTTAATTAGACTTTTTATTATTATTATTTACTTATAAATTATAATAGATTTTTTAAATATTACGCAATATATTCTATAAAACTAACTCTTCTAATTTTCTTTATTAATATACTACATATTTTGTGATAAATTTTTATATATTCATTATTATTCAGCAAATATTTTTTATATAAAAATTAAAATTTTATGTTAAAATCTCTTGCATTTAACTAAAGGGTCAAACTGTATAAAATCATGTAAACCTTCCAGATGTTGAGAATAAAAGTATGAGTAATAAAAAATATTAGGGTTGAAGATAGGATATGAATAATTTTTTAAAATTAGGATATGAGTAAGATACTACCAATAATCTACTAAACTACACGACAATTAAAATTTCTTTTCCTAAAGAAAATACAGCTACTAGCAAAAATTCATGATTGTTCATAATTGGTCAATCCAAAAACGAAAATATACACTTATTTCCAACTATTATTCTTCTGTTAGTGGTTTGATTAAATTATGTAGTTGGTGTTCTCGTAGTTGGTATTAGCAGGTAATTTAATAAACTATTGCTGCACCCGAGAAAGTTTGCTAGTTATTTAATAAGCTGTAGCTGACAATGATAGATTTAAAGCTTGGTTAGCTCTGCCTTAACTTAATGCAAGTGAGCTAAGACACATTCAGTTCTCTTTTTGGGTCAAAGACCTTGAGCTTATAGAATTGAAGTCACATAATTCACACCATTATTCCCACGTTTTGCTAACATATAAAACTTCAATGCCGCCAAATAAAACATCATCATTAGATATCACTAGAATTTTCGAACTCAACTAAAAAATTAAGACAATAAGCAAACAATTTTTTTTACTAAACGTGACAATTCGAACAAATTATCTCAAATAAAATTCATCGAACTAAATTTATACAAATTATAATTTGGTCAACATATCGAGAGATAACTCATGTTGGACAATAATAATGGGTCAGAAATCTCACAAAAACAATTAAATATGATACTAAATTAAAATCTTCGTAAATGTGTAATCATATTGGTATCATTACAATGTATTTAGTGGTGGAGAAAGAAAAGAAGAGGATCTCTCATGATCCTCATAATATCTAGTCAATGGTTTCACTCTTTAGAAAACAAAGTTTGCTCTAAAGATGATAACGGAGACGCAGTTATTGGTTTCTTTTATTGTCTGAAGGAATTCTTGCAAGGGATCTGCTGGCCGTTCAATATGGAGCTTGAACGTGGAAACGCAATCTTTAAAAGGTTCCAATTTGTCCTCTTCTAGAAACAACACCAGACAAAACGGTCATTTCACGCATTTCGTGCATCCAAAGATGACTTTATTCTAGATTAATAAAAAAAAAATTTTCATTATCGTATCAGAAATGTTAATTTCGCAGAGAGAACTTGTTAAAGGTTATAGAAATCGGGTAAACTCATCTAAACAAAAAGGGGTTAAGCTGACTTTGTCTTTAGCTTAGTTCGTTAGCCATATAGTATAGTTTGGTTAGTACACAGCGAAGTAGAGATTGATTAGTTGGCATTTTAATAGCATCTGGCTTGTTTAATTTGCCAGGTTAATAGAGTTAGTCTTGGTATAGTAGTATTAGTGGTGTTATGACGATCTAGTTTGAACTACTCTTAAACTGTATTGTTAAGCCAATCTTGAGATAAGTTTTCACATCGTCATGAGTCACCTTCGATATTTTTTTCCACAACAAAAACTCATTTAATTGATAAAGTAAAAATAAATTGACAAAAGAAAATGAGATAAATACATAATCAATTTAAAATTGTTCATTTTATTTTTGCATGGAGCTATTACGATTATATTAAGGATATTTAGAATGCAACTTTTTATATATTTCGTTAACGATCCGACCGCCGTATATTAATAAACTATAGATTCGTGAATGAATTATGTCAAATCTCAGCAATTTAAATCATAATTGATATTTTTTATTAGCGGCCCGAATTTTTTTTTCAAATACTTTGTTGATCCCATTAGGAATTCTTCGGGGAGTGTGGATTTTCGTTTACCACGTAGCCGGATATCGATTAAAAATATAGTTAACGCTTTTTTGTTACTTCCTTGATTTGATGGTCTTGAAAAAATTTCGAATATGGCGGACTTAATTTTTTTAATTCACGATACACCGAGTTGAACATAATCAGAAACTAAAATTTATTCTTAACAGTGTGTTTTACATATTCATACACGTAATTTATTTTACATTTATAATATTTAACCTCAAAATTTTCTTACATCGATATGATAATTTTATAGAACCAACTACTAAGTTTTGACTTGTTTTAGCAAGGAAGCCAGATTTTCCGGAAAGATTATTATTATCTATCGTACTGCATCTAAAAAACACACTATATCATTTGTCCATTGTAGGAGAGGGGAAAATTTTATTTTAGTACGACGTGAACTTCATCCGTCTAAACTTTTTTATTTTGCAGCTATACTAATTCTTTTGCAAAATTACCTAGCCTCCAGCATTGTGAAACTCATCTCATTTGACGACCATTCCGGAACGTCTCGAGACACGTAGAAACCAGGCTGTTTCGGATCAGGCAGCGGAGTGTCACTGCTCAACATTAAGACCACGAAAGCCATGGTCGGACGGTCTTGAGGTAGCTGTTGTACGCATAATAGGCCTATGTGCATGCACCTCTTCACTTCGGTTTCCGGACAAGGATCGTCCGGAGTTTCGGTTACTAAATCCAATGGCCTCCCTTCCGTCCAGAGCTTCCATGCCTGCAAGAGAAACACAAGGAAGCTCTCTCTGTATGTTATGAAGCAATGGTCGATTCTGTTTAACTAATGGACGTCAGGCTGGATTGTGGCGTCTTACGTGACCAAGAAGGTTATAGCTGTGATCACTGTGGGAGAATCCTCTGTTTCGTTCACCGCTTATGATCTCAAGTACCAAAACGCCGAAGCTGAAGACATCGGATTTCATGGAGAACCGCCCATCTATAGCATATTCGGGGGACATATATCCGCTGCAAAAACAGAGATGCAATGACAGTTTAAAATGTAGCAGCATGGGCTGTCAGAATGTTTGAACATGGACATTGCGTGCTTACTATGTTCCAGACACGTTCTTCGTTTTATCTTCAGTTTGGTTCCCGGTCATCATCCTCGCCAAACCAAAGTCTGAGATCTTTGGCGTCAAGCTTTCATCTAGCAGGACATTGCTGGTTTTAAGGTCTCGGTGGATGATCCTTAATCGTGAATCCTGATGAAGGTATAAAAGACCTCGACCAATGCCGATGATGATGAGGATGCGCGTATTCCAATCGAGCTTTTTTCTTCTTTCTTGATCTAACCATGTTTCAATTTAACCTTATTTAAAAAGGATTACTGTTGTGGGATGTGACAAAAATAAAGAGTTGGACAGTTGCTAACCAAATATGAAGTAATCTAAGCTCTTGTTGGGCATGAATTCATAGATCAACATTTTCTCAACGCTTTCGGTGCAACATCCAAGAAGTCTTACAAGGTTGCGGTGTTGAAGTTTTGCGATCAAAACAACTTCATTTTTGAACTCTTCCGCTCCTTGCCCCGAATATTTTGACAACCTTTTAACTGCTATTTCTTGCCCGTCAACCAATGTACCCTGTAAGTTATCATGTCTTAGAAATTTGACAACTTTTTCACAAAGAATTCAACTGCCACTGCAAAAGCGTATTTGATACATCTCACCTTATACACAGGTCCGAACCCTCCTTTTCCCAGTACGTGTTCATTGGAGAATCCTGCAGTGGCCTGAGCTATTGTTTCGAGGTCGAATAATCGAAAGTTCACCTCTTCCTTTCCCTCTTTGTTATCAAATATCATTTTGTGCAGCTTTCTTATTGTTCCTGAAACATGCGGTGAATGAACCAATCAGGCAAACCTCGAGGTGCTAAAATATCGTTAAGTAATGAAGATTCAAGGAGTATTGCGTGTAAAGTGTAGCAGCTGCAGCATGAACAGTAAATTAAGTAGGATGCTATGATGTAAGTACAACGCAATTAGTCCGAAAAGCTTAGAAGTTTGAACCTTGATTTCGATGTTTCTTACTGCACAAGTGTATGAGCATGCTCATTATCAGGATTCCCATTAACACCGCGGAGCCGATTACTAATCCGACTCGCAACATGTTCTCGCCAGATTTACTGCTCCTATCTGTAAGACATGATAATATTAAATTATAGTTGGCATCAAAGAGATCAACAATTGAATTGATTGGAAAGAATGAAGCAGGAGTACCCGATTCCGAGGTACTGAGCTTAAGGTAGAAAAATTGCCCTTTCCCCACGTACTCTCTGATATCATGAAGGTCGTCAGACCATAGCAAGCACCCATCTCCAGTGGACATATCGAGAGTTGTATAGGCTGTACAAGAGCAATTCTGTGCACAATACTTCTGACACTCGGCGAGGTTCATAGTCCTATTAAACCAGGACTTGCTTGCATCAGGAAGCTTCACTCCATCTATCCTTTGAAAAGTCTCTCCTCCTGTGCAGACCAACTCATTTTTCCTCGCACACCCGGCTGACCAATTCCCCGACGCCCATTCCTTTGCGATCCGAGGTGTAAATCCCTGCAAGCAGCTACAGACAGGAGAAAGGTTGGCACTGAGTTTGCAACTTCCAAATGCACCACAAACTGCGTACTTGTCGCACTCGTCTCTTTTAAAGGTGCTGTACGTGTCCCATTTCCCCGTGCTGTGGTTCCACAAAAGCTGGTGCTGGTTGCCTCCGTTATTGAGGGTAATCCGGAAGAAGACCGAGTTGTCTATCATTTTATGCACGTCGTATATCTCCTCCTTTGTGTACACAAGCTGGAAAGAGGTGTATGGGTTAGGCCTCATCTGTATTAGCCCATCAAAGTTGAAACCATTCCAGGGACCCGACCTGAATACAACGCTGCCGTTTAATGATATGTAAAACTGCGGATAGCCACTAGTCTCTAACCTTTTAGTTGTATCACCAAAAGAAGGATCACTCCTACTTTTCCAGGACACACCGTGCCATTCCAATCCTGTTACCAAATTCTTGCCAACCTTGCCACCTGCCAATGTGGTATCTTCAAAACCACCATAGCCAAAACTCTCCCACAGGTAACTATCCTCATTGGTGTCATCTGCTTGTCTTAGTACAAAATTCCCCGTGTTAAGTACCTGAGCTATCGGGTTCCGAGTCGACCCGTTGCTCTTGCCTCTGGACCAAATAGTAACGTTATTGGAGCTGCTGATCAAGACAAGCATCCCCTGGCTTGTAACCTGTAAGACTCCTGAGGTGTCATTGAGAGGCACGTCCCTGTTGGCAACCCAAACCACTGTTTCCCTGGAAAAATTGTACCAAATTCCCAAGTAACGCCTCTGAGTAGAAGAATTGAAGAATCCAAGCTCGAAGATGCCACTTGATGAAACTATGGTCTCTCCATCTCTGAGTGTCTGGTTTGCATGGATTGTATCAGTAGCTCCATTGATGGACGAAACCAAGGTGGAGAAAGAGATCAAAAGCAGGATAAGAAGGGCTTCCATGGATGATGGCTAGAAAGATGGCTAGAAAGCAAGTGTCTGGTTCACGTGAATTGTATCAGTAGCAACACATATGGAGGATAAAGAGATCAAAAGCAAGAGAAGGACTTCCATGAATTGACTGAGCAACTGGGAATTGAAGGGAGTGAATAATTTAATTCTTATGTCCTCTAAGTCGATGTTGAATCCGGAAGATTAGTCCGCCGCGTCGAGTAGCTTTAATTACACCTACACAATCTGGGAGTGACAGAAAAATCTTTGTCTAATTTGACCGGTGCTTCAATTCCACGAAAATTTCTACTAAATCTCGGTCAACGTTTTCACATATAATATATATATATATCAAAGGGAACTTGTTTTCGAGTTCTTGGTATAAACACTAGTTTTTCGGTATTTGTTATTTCAAAAATATTGTAGTTATATTATTAGTATATTTAAATAATTCAGATTCAAAAATGATTTATTAATGTAGAAAGGTAAAGTTTACATTCTTCAGTTTCTTTCAAGTCAATGTTGCATTCCGAAGATTAGTCTTCCGCGTCGAGTAGCTTTCTGAATGATGGAGCGAGAGAAAAATCTCAATTTAATTTGACCGATGCTACAATTTTCCGATAAATTCTACTATGACTGCGGTCAATATTTTGACATATGAGATATATTTCGCATGTACTTTTTTTAGTTCTTGTCATAAACACTAAATTTTTCAAAATTTGTTGTTTAGAAAGTATTTTACCGTTACAAAATGTAACAGATTGATGGCGGTTTAGTTTTTGGTCGTCATTAGATTGGGGTTGGCCCATGGGCCTTATAATGTGTAATTGGCTGGGGCATAAATAAAAATAAGTGAAATATAAGGACTGTTTGGACCTTTTATGATAATAAAGAACTATAAATTTTCTCAAAACAATTAAAAAATTTCTAAATAAAGTAATTGATCATCTGTAATAGGCGTAACCATTGTATGACTAATATTCTCATTATCCTATGAGGAAAAAGAAAAGAATATTGCATTGTTATGACATTATTCGATTATAAGTAATGACATTTATACGGTACTCTATTGTTTTATGATTAGCATTCTTTATTGTAACAAAAAATATTGAGGGAACAATGATGTCTCGTGAAACGTTCTATTATATTATTGAAACCGACCATACTTAAGACCTATATCATTTATTTTTTTAGTACTAGAAAATTGCACATGCGATGCGATTGTAATTCTGTGGTTAAGATCTGGTGCATGACTCGTGTGTTCAGTACGGTACTGTGTATTAGGATTTGATAGTTTGTATATTTGATTGGGAAAGTACTTTATTAGTACCCTGTGGTTTGGCCAAATATTAATTTAGTACCATGTGATAAAGAACCCTTCATTCGAGTCATAACTCACTAATTTTCCATCACTTTGGTCCCAAAATTACGATACTGTCCTTCTCTCAATCAGAACCTAACCAAACTCAACTCAACCCGACTGAATCCACATCCAATTCAACCCAAGATGGCGTAGAAAATAGTTTGTATATTGTGATTCGATGGTATGGTATGCATGATTCAATGGTATAAAATGTCTGATTCAATGGTTTGGCATGTCCGATTCAATGGTTTGTATATTGTGATTCGATGGTATGGTATGCATGATTTAATGGTATAAAATGTATGATTCAATGGTTTATATATTGTGATTCGATGGTATGGTATGCATGATTCGATGGTATGGTATGCATGATTCGATGGTATAAAATGTTTGATTCAATGGTTTGACATCCGATTCAATGGTTTGTATATTGTGATTCGATGGTCTAAAAACATAATGATATGTTCATTTAAAAAAATATTTATAATAATAAATTAATTAATTAATCAAATCATATATTGAATTGTATTAAATAGTATAATCAATTATATCGAATAGTATGCAGGATTATTAGTAGTACTTAAAATTTAAAAGTTAAATAATTAATCAAAAATATGTTTATTAAAAATATAGTTTAAATTAATTAAACATGCCAATAAAAACAAAAAAGTCATTAACCCTGCCTTGGTTGCCTGGAATAGCGCGTGTCTAGCATAGTGCTAGTGGGCTTTACAAGCCAGCACCGAATCTACTCCCGTAATTCTGTTTCAAAACTCGCCAATATATTATTTATTAATTTTATTTTTTAATAAGATGTTCTCTTACATATTTAATAATTCGATTCACCGCATATGAGCTGGAATCTTGCCCATAATCTTAGAGGAAATAACTATTGCCAATGAATTACTTAAAAACCAAATAGCATAGTTTTCAAAAACGACCCAAAAATCGACCCGTTTTTTGGTGAGATTTTGGGTGAGGACGAGAGAGAGCCAGAGAGGAGGATTTCTAGGGTTGGGAAATTTTTGTTTTCCCGTTAGGAGAGAGAGGAAGCCAGCTCGAGCTCGACTTTTTTTTCATTTTTTTGGTGAAATCGAATCTTAGGCGGTTCAATCAAAAAATTGGCAGTCCGTTTTTCGTCTTAGCTGGGTGGTTCACCCGGATTTCAATCGGCCCGTACGAAAGCTTTTTTTAAGAGAAAAAAGGAATGGTAGGAGATACTTTTGGTAGTCTGACCGGTCCGACCGCCGATTGGACCATGTTTTTTAAAACAATGAGAAGAAATCATCATATTCTGGCGAGAGAAGGTAAAATATACACATTTCGCAAACATGAAGGGTTGAATGATAATAATAAAAAATACAGGGGCTAAAACACGAATTTTCTCAAATCCGAGAGGCCTGAGGGTAATTTTTCCATATAAAAAACAGAATATATATATTTATGAAATATAGGGAAGGTTAACGTACAACAATATAGGGTGCAATTATTTTAGCAATAATCAATCATAAACATTACAAGATGAACTCCTAATACTAGTTCCGAAATCCCACATTATAGGCAAATGAAATTAATATGAATATAAATAAATTCGTGAGAAAATTCGATCTTTTTGGAAATTCTCTTCATCTAATTTGGTAAAATCCTAGCTCTAACGATCTTTTTGGAAATTCTCTTCATCTAATTTGGTAAAATCCTAGCTCTTAACTAAAGTTAATTAAAGATTCACAGGAGCAAAGTCTAGCTTCCAACACGTCCCTCCTTCAACTAATTTTTTCAAGGAATAATTGAGATTCAAGGAGCTTCTCCTAATCAGTACCGTGAGGCGCGGCGAGGCAAGGCGGGACGGCATCGGGGGGTTGGAACTTCGCAAAAATCGTCGCTGGTGTGGTTGTTTGGAAATTAAGTTTTAATTTGGGGAAAATCAATTTCTGAGGGGAGGGGGTTTCTCGTCTGGGAAATCAATCTATGAAAGTGAGCTTTTGGGTAGAAGTGGTCTTTTGGGTAGAAGTGGGCTTTTGGGTAGGAGAAAAGCAATGGCTTAGGTAGGCGTACATGTGAGGCTGGTTTTTTTTAAAACCTAATGGATTAGATTTTTTTTTTCCAATTTTCCAGTCTGACTGTCCGGTTGAACCAAAAAAATCTGGCCCATTAGGTAAGCGTACGTACATGCTATTTTGACACAGGGTTATTGTCCGAGTCATGGTCCGATCGGTCGTACCATCGTTTTAAAAACTATGCCAAATAGTAGTCTGCAATTAACTTGGTAAAATTACAAAAAGCCCCCAATTTTTATACAAGTATGCAAATCCGCCCATCTGAAGTTTATGAAATCTGACTAAAAGGTCCTCTCGTCATTGATCTTATCAATTTCACACCATGTTGCTTCCAGGGTCTAACCGTAAAACTCTGGTTCTTCCCCTTTGCAAGATGAATCAGAGCATAAATTTTTACTTACCACTGACAATGTACACAAAGGCGAAGGCTTCTATCTGTTGCCTGCCCAAAGTTTTGGACTATGCAAGACTTTCACCTTGGCATCGGGCACCAACTACTCCCCGGAAATGCCTGCTTCCAAGCCATGTGATCGTCGGAGTTGGATGAGATCATGGTACATTGACTGGAATTGAGACTTGAATGTCTTGTAGGATAGATAGGGCAACAGAACGGAGATGACAACAAGGAAGATAGTGAGCCAATATAAGGGGCATGGAGCACATGCCTCCATGAAGACCTTGTATGCTGTCGTTGAGAATGTCGAAGTCAAAATAGATTTTTTCCGTCACTTGGTCACGAAAAGTGACGGGAAATTTAACTATCTTTTGGTCCAAGAGACGGAAAAATTTCTCAGAAGTCTCCAATGGACACCAAACTTTTAATTTTTATTTCTTGAGTACTATTTTCATATTTTTTTATGAACAGTGACACTAAAATGGAAAAAAAAGGAATTTTCTGCATCCGCCAACCTACTTGCCTCATCACTTTTTTTGTGTGTGATTTTCAGTTGAATTGTCCGGAAGTTGAATTTTTTTAGTTTAGTCATTCATGTTGTTGCAATATAAGCTTAGTATATTTCGAATTGGAGATCAAAATTTAAAACGTGATATCTTGTATAAAAAAGGGCATTGTTGCTTGTCGATAATATTTAATGTGCTCGAATTCGGAGCTATTAATATACGTTGAAATAGTGGATGGTTTTGGAAAGAGGGAGAATGCATTTTTTGATTGTAATCAAGGTTTGAACCTATCCTGAATTTGAAGTGTTCGAATTCTTAATTTTTACCAGTTTTTTTAAGTAGTTGTTAGTAGAAAAAAAAAATCATATATTTCCAATATTTGTGTGGCTCCAAAGAGATCAGTTGTTTGTTTTCTCAAGGATGATGGCGCATCTTGTACAATTTGGGCCCAAATCCCAACTGGGAGAACTCATCTGGGCTTACTCTTCGTCGCGTTTCTTACGCCTCATCCATGTTTGCCAAAAGTTTGCAAAACTTTGCATCCGAACCAAATCAAAACATGGGCCTTGTGCTCCAGTAAAAAATATTGGGCCTTCGGGGCCGCTCACAGCCCACATATTTTTTACTGTCACCCAGTTCCATGTTGAGAGCACAATAATTTAATTTTCGATTACGCCAAATACACGATGACACACAACATTGGCACAACATCTCAAGTATGTACATTTGAGATAATGGTTGTTTTCTCGAATTTTTATAGTTACAGAAATTTGGATATCCTCCGGAAAAAATAAAATAAAGACATTGTCCATGTTATGTAAATTATAACGGGTCCTTATAAAAGTTGTCAATGTTCAGAAATTTGAATATAAATTAATCACAAGTGAGAACCCAGATCTCAGGTTGAACAAAAAGAGAGAGGTTTGCCTCATACAGTTGGAGGCCCACATTTGTGAACAAAGGCCCATTTATTTTCAATATGGCCCATTACGCTATCACAAGAATAAATCAATAAAATAAACCAAATATGTCCCGCGACTCGACGTTGGCAGGAGACCATCTCTGGTACACCTTCGGATTTTTTCAGAAAATATAATTATTTGATTAAATATTATTAAACTAAATACGTTAACACTAATGTTACCCAATCACATTGTTAAAAAGTTGGATCTTCTTAGTGCCTTGTTTAATTTATTAAAGAACTTTTTGTCTATTAGTCCAAATAATTATATTAACTCAAAGTTAAATTTATCAATATTATTGTATAAAGTAACAGGACTTAAAATATGAAAGCTAAAAACTATAAATGCATAACTTATTTTTTTTATTTCTGAATATAATTTTCCTGATTATATTATTATTAGTATTATTATAATAGCATCAGCGCCTCTCTATCACGACAATTCACAGCTCATAAACACAAACAGATAAGGAATTGGCCAAAAATTAAAAAAAAAAAGAACACGAATTAGGAAATGAATCCAAAAAAATTCCAGTAGCTAGGAGAGAGAGGAAAGGAAATTAAAGAGAGTTAGAGAGAGAAACAAGGGAATTGGATTGGAATCATCGTCTTCCTGATCCAAGCACGGGGAGTTCCATTAGCGTGGAACTGTCGAGGGCGGCGCCTTTTTGACAAGTATTATTACCTTTTTCTCCACCTCTCCCTCTTTTTTCCATTTCTTTTTTTCTTTTTATTTATTTTATATATTAAGGATATTTATTTAGCTCACGAGAAGCTGGGAGGCCTCGCGTTACTTTAACCCTAGAAATCGGATAATATATCGTTTTCTCTGCTCCGGTAAGAGGCTATCGTCTTCTCCATTGCGAGTGTCTTTGACTTCAATTGGACTCCTCCAGAGGAGACATGTTTTGACTTTTACTGGACTTGATTGATGAGCTTTTGAGCCGAAAATTGGGGAAACCGATCTCTTTACTTTATCGGATTGTCTTGTGTTTGTTATGATCAGAATTTCGTGGTATAGATTGGTTTAGCTGTCCGAGTGGCGAGTTTCGCAATTTGACCATCCACTGGACTTGCTTAATTATGTTAGTGCTTTTGGTATTTAGATTGGCAGTCTTTTGTTTATGTATTGTAGGCTGTTTGCGGATTAGGTGATTCTGGCTGTGATGATGATCTTTGACGTTAGGAATCAGTTGTTTCCAAATATGAATATTCACCTGTCGAGGTTGGTTAAGGGAAGTGATGAGCCAGTTGCTTAGAGAGTAGCCTAATCAGGATCTACATGGTTTGTCCTTGGACAACTGGACTTGATTTTAATATTTATTGTGTCGAGATTGTTGGTTACGACACAAGCTCTCCTCTGTATACATCTGTCCCCTGGCCTTCCAATGTTTGCCTTGCCCTTGGATTCTTGAGTGAAAATCATTTACATTATTGCACCTTCCTGTTTATCCTTGTTCAGGTTGAACAGTGTGCCTGATACTCCTATTTGGTTCATCAACTCATTGCTACTTTGCGGTTGCCTGCTACTTGGTTCAACACTGACACTTTTTCAAACAATCGTTGGCTAGGCTTTTGGAGTCTCCTCTATACTTGAGCTTTCGGAAAGTGCCCGGTACACCCTTGGATAGGGTTGATCATTATAACATGTTATGTTGAAGAACTCTGAAATGCTACCCAATTGGAAGAAACCCCACATCAACCTGGGCTACAACATCTCCACTTACAATTCTGACAGGCTTGGAAAATCTAGGTGTGAATATTGATATTTTCGTATGATATAAACAGAGCAATGGAGTCTGAGAAAAAATTTCCTACCGATGCCAAAGATTACAAGCTATACGAGGAAGTTGGTGATGGCGTCAGCGCAACTGTATATAGGGCTCTGTGCAAGCCTCTTAATGAAATAGTAGCTATTAAAGTTCTTGACCTGGAAAGATGCAACAGTGATCTGGTGAGTGCAGTACTTTCATCTTTATTTATGTGGATTAAATGCTAGTTTCATGTTTTAGCATATTTTATGAATCTTGTTTTGCCACTTTTGATGGTTTTGAAGATGTATTTGTGCGTTGCCCTGTGGATACAATACATACTGTTAGTGATGATAATGACGATAATAATACGAGCTCAAGACATGCGCAATCTTGTTCTTTTTTTCCAAGTTGCTTTGAAATTAACGTTCGCTGTGACTTGGCAGGATGGAATTCGTAGGGAGGTTCAGACAATGAATCTGATAGACCACCCCAACTTATTGAGAGCATATTGCTCTTTTATTGCTGGTTACAACCTCTGGGTTGTGATGCCCTATATGGCTGGGGGATCTTGCCTCCATATAATGAAGTCTGCTTTCCCAGAAGGTTTTGAAGAGCCTGTCATTGCCACACTACTTCGGGAGACCTTGAAAGCTCTTGTCTATCTTCATTCACAGGGGCACATACACAGAGATATTAAGGTAAACTCATCTATTTTCTGTTTGATGGAATCTAATCGGTTGGCTTTTAGCAAGTCCCAGTTATGCTATATGCAGAGAATTGTTTATGTGCTAGAAATATTTACGCTACAGGTGAAGTGCTGTTTTTTCCTTATGTCTTAGCCCTGTCAATATTTATTCTGCAGGCTGGCAACATTTTGGTTGATACCAATGGTTCAGTCAAAGTGGCAGACTTTGGTGTGTCAGCTTGCATGTTTGACACTGGAGATAGGCAACGATCCAGAAATACCTTCGTCGGGACACCATGTTGGTCTGTGGTTTCCATAAGATATTAAATTTTGTTCTTTTGCATCTCTATTTCTCACTTTATTAGTTAATTTACTTCAAGTGAAAACTATTTTGTTAGTAATTCACTCACATCAATGATTTTTTAATTCTCTTATTTCTTTCTGTGCTTTAGGATGGCTCCTGAAGTTATGCAGCAACTGCATGGTTATGATTTCAAGTGAGTACCTACTATTATATGATATAGCTTTGACTTTTTCAGTTTAGTTTCTTAATTTGTTCATTGAACTCTTAGATGATTGCAATAAACAGGGCAGATATTTGGTCCTTCGGAATAACAGCTCTTGAACTTGCCCATGGCCATGCTCCGTTCTCTAAGTATCCACCTATGAAAGTGAGTTTCTTATGAACTAATGCTTGTTGCATTAGTACATAATTTGTTACTCTTGATCCAGCCAAAAATAAGAAATTTGTTTTGCATGATTGCAGGTTTTGCTCATGACCTTACAAAATGCACCACCAGGCCTCGACTATGAAAGAGACAAGAGATTTTCTAAGGTTTAGTTGTCAGTTTCAAGTGTTTTCGAATAGTTTCTGCTTGTGCATTGGCTAATTGTTTTCCCTTTTTTCAGTCATTCAAGGAGCTGGTATCTGCTTGCCTAGTGAAGGATCCCAAGAAGCGTCCAACCGCAGAGAAGTTGCTGAAGCACCAGTTTTTTAAACATGCTCGCTCACATGAATATGTTGCACGTTCCATACTTGATGGACTTCGTCCTCTGGGGGAGCGGTTTAAGATGCTTAAGGTTTTGAAATTATTGTAGATCACTTTCTTTAATTTGTAATTTTTAAGAAAGTGCCCGAGTGAAATTTCCTGTACTTTGTCAGGCAAAAGAGGCTGACCTCCTGGTACAAAACAAGGCCCTCTATGGAGACAAGGAACAACTATCACAGGTGAATATATTTATTTAACCCAAACATTATAACTTTAGAGGGTTTCCATCTCTATACTTTCTGCTTCAAAATTTGTTACGTGTTGTAAATGGGTGTGTCTATTGTTGAATATGGACACACCCATTTGCAGCCTGTAAACATTTTACGTGTTGAATATGAACACACCCATTTACAGCCTGTAACATATTATGTGTTGAATATGGAAATTTTAACATGGTGTCAAATCGGGTTGATCATGTGTCCATTGTTGTCCTTGCACGACCTCTGTTTATTGCACGTTGGTGAAGTCAAATCCCTGTCCATATGGAGATTATTACATTGTTAGTTGCAAGAGTGGTGGGCTTGTTTATAAGTGTTGAAAATCCATTAATCCATTACTGTCCTAATAGTGGTATCAAAATGAGTTGATCTCGTGTCCATTGTTGTCTTTGCATGACGCCCGTTTCATTGCTCGTTGGCGAAGTCAAAACCCGTGCAAATTTCTGGTTGATGAGCTTTGTTTGAGGGGACGTGTGGAGATTACCATATTGCTAGTTGCAAGAGTGGTGGTCTTGTTGATAAGTGTGGAAAATCCACCTACTGTATATGCTCACTACCACTCCTTCTATTCTGTTCAAAACATACTCGTGATTAGGTCTGGAATGGGTTGTCTCAACTTACTGCAGAATCATAATAGTGAGAGAGTTCATGCTGATAAGTGCGGAAAATCCACCTACTGTACATGCTCACTACCTCTCCTTCTATGCCTTTTGTTCAAAACATACTTGTGATTAGGTCCGGAATGGGCCGGTCTCAACTTACTGCAGAATCATAATAGTGAGAGAGTTCATGTTTAGAGCCCCAATGACATCTCTGTATTTTTTTTGTGGATTCAGACTTCAAATGTGGGTCTGTATCTACCATTTATCTTGCTGATTTCATTTCTTATGTTTGCATATGATTTAGTTTGCCATGTCAGTTTAAGTTGTACTACTTTGTTGATTTTAAAACCAACCTTTTACAACCCACAGCAAGAATATATTAGAGGAATCAGTGCCTGGAACTTCAACCTTGAGGATTTAAAAAATCAGGCTGCGCTGGTAAGTTAACCTAACTTCCACTATTCTGAGAAAACTATCCTTTATGGTTGGGAACGGTCTTGCTATGTTGTATCTAAGACTTCTACATGCAGATCCAGGATGACTATGGCATGCCAACTGCAGAACATGCAGACACGAATGTGAAGCAAAAAGAAAGAGAATGGGAGGGTTACAACAACCCTGCAAATTCAAATGATAGGTTGCCTCTTGAAAGGACTAATGATTCTGGCACAGCCCCTAGTCACGAGGTTTACTTCTATATTTCCCTATTCTGCAACCTGGACGACCTTAGAGGTGATCTATTACTCACATTGTTTATGCTCGAGTCTTTTTCAGGATAGTATTAACGACATGCATGATTTGGAGAGTTCGCTTGCCTCATTTCCTATCAAGCCTATTCAAGCACTCAAGTAGGTTTTCTGTTTTTATTTACTTCTCTGGCCAATTTTTTGTTGTTGTACGGCTTTAATTTATTCCAACCTTTGTGATGGGTCCATTTGTGGTTGAGAGATATTAACTATCATCTGCCAATTCCTTGTTTATCGCATATGTACGCAGAGGGTGCTTTGATGTTGTTGAGGAAGATGCCTCTGCATCTAGTCTTGACCAGGAAGGTCTTGGAAGGACAGAAGACGAGGATCCTATTTCAGCAAAGTCATCAAAAGAGCTGGAGTCTGAAAGAATAGAGAGTGAGAATGTGGGCCAAAAAAGCTTGTTACCACGTCATGTTATGGCCGAGCATAAGAAAAATTTGAGCGGTCCACTGATGGCAGATAGTGTTCTTTCCTCAAAGAGGTTAACGGGTGAGGAGCATAACAAGTGAGTCTCTCTAAGCTATCATCTTCTCTACATTCATTGACTCGCTTTATTCTGTACGAGGCATATTGTTGTGCAGTTTGTGGTTAACGTTGCATGGTGCTTCAATGCTCCCTGACATGTTAAATTGGGCTGAAGTATACTTTCCTTGTCTAGGGAATTATTCCATCAAAAGTACCCACAAGAGCGGAATTACAGTGGTCCATTATTGTATCGACAGAAGAGAGAAATCAATAATTTCTCATCTGGTACATCAACTGTGGTTTTTCACAACTCCTGTTGCTTGTCATTGAAAAAGCTAGACTTGTTGCAACTTGTTGAGGCTGCCTAACTCATCTTTTTGCTCACATATGTTACCGCAGTAGAAGATCCATCAGATGGGGCGGTGGTGAAACACAAGGGACGCTTCAAGGTGACTTCTGGAGATGTGAGCCCGAAGGTAACTTGCACCCAAATGTTTGATCCATATTTTTTCTGGACAGTCATAATGTGATTTATATGCTTTGGTCGCTTTGCTTGGTTAGAGGTGCAGAACTTAAGAGATTTACTTTGTAGGCAATGGACCTGTAACCATTGCCTTGCTTCTTGCTTCCAGGGACCTACGCCTACCAACTGCTATTTTATCCCGGGTGGAGGAGCTGCAAATCCTAGTGTCTCTACCTCGTCGGTTCTTTCCTCCTTACAGAGCATGTTACAACAAAACACGATACAAAGGGTAAGTTATTCTGCTTGGTGCTCTTCCTATGCAGCTCAATATCGATTGTCATTATACATTGTTCATAAATGTTATTGACAGGAAGAAATTGTTAGACTGATGAAGTTCTTGGAACATACATCTGGTAATGACTTCGATCTCTTAATTGCTTCTGCTATTGTATCTTGTTATACAGCTCATGAACTATTCATGATTCGCCTCTTTTTCTCTATCCAGGCAAGCAAATTGAACCAGCTGACTTGGGCTCAAATGAGATGTTTCAGGTAGCTTAACATTTCCCATATGTTCTCTGATTTCTCTCAATGTGCTTGGTGTGGATTTTCCGGTTTCACTGGATCGATGCATGATGAACTTGAGCAATATGCAGGCATCGCCTTCAACTAAGGAGAAGGAGCTACAAGCTATGGCTGTCAATCTTCATCAAAGGTATGCGATGATCTGTCCTTCACGTACTTTTGTAACATGACGCTGAAACGTTTATTCTGTTTCAGTGTTAGAAGCCTCACGGATGAATTACAAAGAGTGAAATTGAAAAATGCCAAGGTAACTAGAACGGCCACAACTTATGCTACATTTTCGGCGACCTAGTTCTGATTGATATTGTGGGATAATTATTTTTCACCAAATGGTCTACTATTCTCGATGATGTCTTTTATCGATGTAGATCCCTCTCGTTTTATTCTTCTTTATCGTTGTTCAACCAACTCTGATTCATGTGGTTACAGCTATCATCTTGTTCACTAGCCTAACTTTATGTTATCGTACCAGCGCTCTAACTTAAATGTTATCACATCCGATTCTTTAAAATAGCGATTTATGATTCCCGCATACTCGTTTCCGATTTGCAGCTAGAAAGACTCTTGAATGCCAAGAAGCAGAGTTCGGCATGATGATGATGATGACAATGTCCAAGTCTCTTCTGGTGGTTGCTATTTACCGAGAGGATGATAACGTTCACCTCCGTCTCCGTAAGAGTTCGAGAGCAAATTGTGAAGTTTGTACTTGTAGTGTACCATACGTGTGAACAAGAGTCAACGTAGACTACCCAAATTTTGAGACATCATTCCTTGGGGCCTCACTTTGAGTGAGAACCCGTGGTAAACAATTGACTCATTGTAATTAATCCTTCTCCAAAAATGTCTCCTCCTCTGCTGGGTAAATTAACCTTATACTGACCATTTCTCTTCTTTTCTTTATGTTCATAGTTTTGTAAGATCTTAATAAATGGTGGCAAAATTCTTGGCCAATTAGACTTTCCAAAACAAGAATTATGTGTGTGCTAGATGGCAGCTCAGAAGGAAACAAAGTTAATGAAATCTAGATCTCAGCCTGATTGTTTTTTTCACCAAATTAAATCTAGGTGGCCTCCCATGATCAAAGATAAATAACATAGATTCCTGCGTGAATTATACCTTTATACTCTTTCACCCAAAATAGGCCTTTGTAACAAAATCAATCGTCCCAACGGACAGAAACTTGACTCAGCTTCTTAGTGTTGAGGAAATGCAAGTATGAAATAAAGTTTATCGACCAGTTTGTAGTTGGACATAGATACAACAATGCCAAGTGAGAACAACCTATAGACGATGTGCCCGAATATCCAAACTCCTTATGGCCACGATCCAAATCCATGGAAATATTTTCAAAATAATCACCTGAGAACGAGTCATTCCATCGATCATCACCTGAAAACGAGACATTCCATTGATCAACATCGTGAACTTCGTTATCAGATAGCAGCTATGCAAAACCTAGGGAAGCCTCTGACCCGTGTTTGCAAATGCTAAATGGGGTTACCATAGACGATTCTCCGTCACGGCAGCAACAACTCCTTTAACTGTTTCCTGCATGAGATGTAAGTATGAGTTCTGATGAGCCGGTTCTCTCATTTCACCAACTGAAAATCATCAGCATTACCATGGAATGGTCCTTCAGACCGAGCGATAGTACCAACGATTTGGAGGAGCCGACGCTGTTGTTAAGAGAAAAGATGTCAAACTAGTAACTACGATCGGCTGGAAACTTTTGTGGCAAATCAACAAATATCTCAAACAACGATTTTCAACAGAAGGCAACAACTCATGAAGAGATCTAAGAAAGAAGATATTAGCATATTTTTCTATCTCGATCAAAATAGAGCATACCTGATCATTTCAATCAGCTGCCTAGCACAAGCCACCAGCATTGGCTGCAGAGAAATGGGATCAATTTAGCAAAAGCATATACTAAAATGGCACCAATGGGATATCATGTAGTTAAGTAGCCTGACCTCGTCTCTTTTGCCGAAAACCACAGAGACGTTGAAATTTGGAAGGACAGACATCCCCTCCTCCTTCCTGTGAATAAGGAGACAGATATACTACTTATATCCAGGAATAAACAAAATATTTGCATTACTAGGAATAGAAACAAAAAATTTCCCCCAAAAAACCACATTTAAGCACACCTGGCATGCAAAATTGTTCCCATCGTTCCTATTTGAGTTGCCATTACCTGCAAAGTAAATAACTATCAGAAGAGCTAACAATGAAAATAGGAACTAGTCCGTATCCCTGAAACGCCCTCGGCTGACATACAAGAAAGTGGTCCTCATAACTGCAGATCACCAGCTCTGTTTTATTACCCTGCGAAGAAGCAGAAAGAACAAGATAGATAATACAAGTTACAAGCATGATAGGCATAGCATTTCAATGGCAGGTGAAGGCATAAAAAAAGGGAAAACAGAAAGGAACTGGCAGCCATCGACAGCTAAATAGATGCACCCCGATGTTGCAACCAGTCTCTCAATCACTACATGACTAGCGTAAACAACAACCGTAGGCCATTCAACATGTTCTAGACAACTCGAAGCAATCAGAGGGCACATCCACATAACGAGAAAACGAACATTATAAATCCCACTGCTTAGACCTTAAGAGTGAATAGCTCAGGGAGCACGAAATGCCACAAATCCTGCCTGAATTCGAACCTCAATTACATAAAGAAAAACACGAGCAACGACACACGAAGCTACCGAAACCCGTCACGCAGCCACACATGCCCCCCAACCTCCTCCTCCTCCTCCCCTTCCCCCACCCCCTCGAGCTTTTTTTCGAGGCATCGAGGCACACCCAGCAGCTCCCAAATTGGGTAGTCACAGTGAGTGGGCCCCAACTTCACCACTAAGCAAAGTCCAAACAGAAACATCCACCTTCAACCTCCAAAATTTCACAAAATCCTAACGGCAGTTTTCCCAAACGCTTCTTCCCTATAATTAATTACCTTGATGTCCAAAGAGATTTGCTTGTGGCCCACCGGGAACCGTTGCACCAAACTACCCATCGATAAACCACGCGGGAAGGCGGGAAATCTCTCTCTCTCTCTCTCTCTCTCTCTCTCTCTTTTATTGCACTTGTTTTTTCTTTTCTTTTCTGTCTTGTTCACAAGTTGTCCATTGGAGAAGAAAGGCGGCACTGTTTGTTATGGGCCTGCACAAGCCCTTGTTTGGGCCCATTCATAGCCCAACGGGTTTTGGTCAAATAAGTGAATAACTAAATAAGTTGTTGATAAGTGTGGCCTATTACTCAAATTCTAAATCTACATTTGTTGTAATTCATTGCTCGATTCAAGATTTTGCTCACTTGTAAACACAAAATACGATTAAATACAAATAGATGCAAAACAAAATAATAAATCGAACAATGTCAAATTATAAAGGGTAGCGAAACCTTCCCTATAGAGTTTGAAATTAATAATCATTTAGGTACTCAAAACATTCTCTTTTTATTAAAATATCTAGAATGCAAATTATTCATAACGTAATAATATTAAATATTTATTCAAAAGACTTCCAAATAATGTCAACTTATTATAAATTTATATTTAGAACCGTCACTAGAATATGTTGTAAAAAAAATGACCCTCAGAAAAAGGCAAAACCAAAGACACACCATATGGTTAGTTGCTGAAACACCTCATAGAGAGACACACAAATAAATGCACATATTGCATGAATGCCCCGACAGATTTTCTCTCTCTCTCTCTCTCTCTCTCTCTCTCTCTCTCTCCAACGTTCTTACTCCCTTAACACAAACTAAATTACAATTATCACCAAAAAAAAAACTAAATTACAATTCTAACCAACCAACGAAATGGGTTACTTTCCAACGGAAGAGAGAAAGTGGATGGAGGTGGAAGAGCTGAAGCGGACGTTAAAGTCGGGGGTGGATGCGGTTGTAACGAGGAGCCCAATGAATGAGGATCCGCCGCCACCGGGAGACATGAAACGGAGGAAGAAGTCGTCGTTTGACGTTGACGGCGTTAGGGACGACGAGGTGGTGTGCGTAACTAGCGGGCTGTCCTTTCTCGGACTGGCCATCGTCAACTGCCTACTGTCCCGGAGCTACTCGGTCCGAATCCTCGTCGATAGTCAAGGTACATGCAAATCTAATCCCAAAATATATATTTGCACTATTTGTATTACTTAATAGACATTTGCATCACATATTAAGTTTGTTATATTTAATTCATAATTTAAGATAATAATAATTTGAGTCACTTTACTTTTCTTTAAAAGATAATTACAGATTGAGTGAATTCGTTACGTGGCTTTCGGTATGCCACTCTTGCATTCATTAATAAATAATTTGCATTTGTTGCTCTCCATCTCTATAAAATAACGACTAAATTTTATTTTTGTATTTTTGTTATTCGATATATTTGCATACACATATGGTGATTAAAAAAATGAGAGACCGATTGATATGAATCTGGTCTATGTTTATAAATAATTGCAGATGAGATAGAGAAGCTTAGGGAGCTAGAGACCTCCGGGGAAATCAGGAGGCCACCACATGTTACGGTGCATCCGGTTGTAGCCAAGCTAAGTGAAGTCGGGAGCCTAGCGGAAGCATTTCATGGATGTCGTGGCCTTTTCCACTCCGCTGGATTCATTGACCCATCTGGTCTATCCGGATATACGGTAAGTCAACTATTTATCTCTAAAATAGAATCCTACTCTTTGCAATATTGAACCACCTTAGTTAAATTCGAGCAGTTATAAATTGATTGTCTGAATTGATAACGTCAATGTTCTAACTCAGTTTGGGTCTTTAGCAATATTTTTCAAAAATAAAATATAAAATGTTCTAGACCTTGTACTTAGATGTGTGAACAATTTATGACGGGATGCTAAGCAATTCTGAATAAGATTATATATTTATGATTAATAAAAGATAAATAACTCTTACGAAAAAAAAATAAAGAGCATAAAAGATATGTTAATACAGTATTTGCTCTTTAGGTAAGGATTTGAGGGAGACGCACTGCTTCTTGGTTTCAAAAGTCAAATACTGAATTTCTACAATCAATTGAAAATTCTTTCCCGGGGTTGGAAATTTTGTTGGGTTTTGATGTTGCATGTGGGAGATAGTTCATTGTTTGATGACTTTTTGCCTACACTGACTACCTCTATTATTATTTTTAAGCCTGGTCAAAAAGTATCAAATCATAATGTACTGATAACTTTGTTCTTTATTTGTACAATTTTAACATAAAATTTTTAAATTAACTCTCTTTTTCCTCGCTAAATGCGATGCCCAAGTCGGTGGGTAGTCCCGTTAGAGACTATAACTTTGTCACGAAAAGAACGTTCCCGATTGTTGTTGCTTGTGCCCCAGACCATTTTCGCCGGATCTATTACGTGCACATCAAGTGCAAGAATTTCGCGGCAAACCAGGCAAATCATGCTGGTTCTGTTGACTTCTTTTTAGTCGGTGCTGGCTCTGTTGACTTGCTAGAGAAACATAGTCATGTCCCGAAACATCAATTAAAACATGTCTCCACCGTAATATGGTTTCAACGTGTAATTTTGTATTTATTAGGTAATGTCGTTCACACTTCAAGTTGATCCCTTGTCGCAACTATGATGTACCTTCATGGACTTAAAGACATAATTACATAGAAAAATAAAGATAATTATTAAGATATTATTTTTCTAATTCAATCTTATGCTTGGAATTCATGATATGAGAAATTGAGAATACACAAATATTAAAATTTGGTGAGAATAATTTTACAAGAAAGAATTGAAGAGAAAAACTAAATTCATGAGTGTTACAGTACATATGATTTGACATATTGGACTACTAGAATTACCGGAATTCCCATATTTATTTGTTTTTCTCTTAAGATTTAAATTTGTTTGAGTGAAGTACTTTTTTTCTTCTAAAGATGGGTATTAATACTTCATAATATATACATAATGTTGATGGTTTGGCGAAGAAATCCATGGCTGAGATAGAAGTGAAGGCTTGCGAGAATGTGATGGAAGCATGTTCAAGAACTCCCTCGATGAGAAAATGTGTACTAACGTCCTCGCTACTAGCCTGTTTATGGCGAGATGGCACCTCAACTGATTCACCTCCCGTCATCAACCACGAGTCCTGGAGCGACGAATCTCTCTGCGTCGACAAGAAGGTATAACGAACTTCACGTATCCATTACCTTCAAATTCCGAGTACTTTTCGAGTTTTTAGTCGTTACTAATGTTCGAAAACGATGAAGCTCTGGTACGCTCTGGGTAAGCTAAGGGCAGAAAAGGCTGCATGGAGAATATCACAAGAGAAGGGTCTAAATCTGGCCAGCATATGTGCTGGACTTATCGAAGGTCCAGACTTTTGCAGCAGGAATCCTACTGCAACATTTGCCTATCTGAAAGGTACTAATGAACTTGGTGGTGCTCGATTATCCATTTCGTCGCGATCGGTTCCAACAGGGTGTCTAAATGGCGTGCAGGGGCAGACGAGATGTTCGAGAGGGGAGTTTTAGCAGCAGTGGACGTGACTAAGCTGGCAGAGGCACACATAAGTGTGTACGAGGCCATGAACTGGAAGGCGAATGGTGGGAGGTACGTTGCCTACGATAGGATCATCGAGAGGCGGGAAGAGGCGGAGGACTTAGCCGAGCGAATTGGGATGCCGATGAATAGGATATGTGGAGACATGGACAACAACTCGGTGGTGGCTCGATTTCGGTTATCCAATAGGAAGTTGTTCACACTCAGATCAAGAACACTCCGGGATTGTTATTATCAGAATTTTGTATCAGAATAATTATTGGATGGTCTCAAAAAATAACTGTTATCAAAAGGGTTTGTGTAGTATAAGCAGATACTGCAAAACTCAAATTGCGCTCTGCATAATATTTAAATCCTTTTACTATTATCCAGTTTTAGTGTTGGAAAACTTTAAAATTTTGTTCTAATATCCAATTTAAAGATGGAATTGATTTCACTGATAATTCCAATTGTCAGAAATTACAAGCACTCGTCATCTTTGCCCTTAATTGGGAAACAAATAAAAAGTTAGAAAACGTTCAGGACAAAATTATAAGATCTGGAAATTAAAAAAAGAAAGTAGCGGTAGGTAGAAGGACCGTAGGGTTATACCGGGTGCCCTTTGTAATTTGCTGATGGGGTTGGGATGTTTGGAACCTTTCATTATATCAATGCGGATTGCCTCGCGAAATAGCAATCGAGTTTTTCTAGACATTTGTAATTCGTGGTCTAATTAGAAAACATCTTGCTTCGAACACAGCCATTGCTAAGAGTCAAATTCGGGAAACAGAGCCCAAACCGAAATAGTTGAGGAAGTTATCCAGTGGCATCCTGTATTGCTGAATAGGGAGTTCCAAACATGTTAAGATGGAGCCCATCAGTTAGCCCACTGTGGTTATTTAGATTCGAGCGCCGATTCTTGCTCAACTCCTGACTCTTAGTCAACAATACTGTGGTCATAACTTAAAAATCAAGACACGTGTTAATTAAGATATATTAACCTATCATTATAAGCATCTCTTACTTATTTTAGAAAAAAATTGGACAAATTCATTAGACTTCAAGTTTAATCTTGGACCCGAATGTAATCGACAATGTCTGATCATGAACCGTCAAAATTTCATACAAATCAAATTAATTATGTGGCATGAGAAACGTATAAAATTAATGATAGCTTAAAAGACGCATAAAATTAAATATGTAGATATCCACTTAATACTATTCTAGTACTCTTGGTATAAAATCCAAGTTATAAAATTAATAATTCCTCTCCCTATCATTTTGACTATGTTAAAAAAATCGGGTTTGTTTCGATAAAAGGAGCCCAAAGCTCGTGAGGACCTTGGGGCCATTTTCAAGCCCAAAATCCGGGGGAAGGAGGAAGCCTGATTTATCAGCCCAGGCATGTGGGAAACTAACAACTAACAAGTGATACTTATGGGAACTCAACAGTTATTTAAGTATGCACACTTTTCCTATTTTTCAAAATATTCGCTTCAATCTGATTAGTTATCTTAATGAATGTCCAAATCAATAATTACATAAATCTTTGGTGATTGGCAAATTTGACGTAAATTGATTTATTTTCAAATTCTTAACAACACAACATTATTATGTATTTGTTAAAATAAATTTATTATTTTTTGGACATCTTATCAAATTTAGATTTGTGTTAATCAATCAAGTATGTTACCAATTAGCATAAAAAAAATCAATCAATGGAATCAAGAACGTAAGACGCTCCGGTCTTTAACAGGAACAGAAGACAGCGCATACTCGACGCCGACTAGGCTAAATAAAGCTAATTTGACACTAGCAATTGTATTATTAGGAGGTTCTAAAACCTTAAACAAAGTTATCTTCCAGCGCGACAATAAGCTTAACCAACGACCAACAACAATATCCTCCCATATTATTTTCGGTGCTTACATAAATTATACGTAGAAAAAAGAGTAGAAAGTGCATGTGACGTGTTGTCCATGCACAAAAAAGATACTCGAATTGATGGGCAAGATTACGTTGTCGATAACAAGATCACAGTAAAAAATATACCTTCTACCATACGCTAATCTTAACATCAAAAAAATCATAGACAAGTGAATTTGTAGCATGATTTTGTCCGGAATTAGATTATCTAATAATAGCATCTTATCAAAATTTTCTTCGAAATTCGTGAAATCACTTTATGTAATATTAATCCTCGAGGGAGTAGAGATTCGCAACTGACAAGCAATGTGGAGACCCATAAATAATCACGTTATTGATTTATTGTCCCCTTCTTCCAAGGAAATTGATTCACTGTCCAATTGTACTAGTAAATTTTCATTGTCATTCTATGAAGATTTATTTTTATCAACTGATAATATTTGTATCAGTTTTTCACTAAAGCATATGAAAGAAAAAGTAAACTATATTAGACCATAAATATTCTGATAAAATTTGAATTGTTAATTATATTCATAATTGTAAAGAGATCATTATTATTGTGTAGGTTTATTATTTTTTTGGCTTTTAGGAATAAATGAATGTTATATAATTGATCAGAGAATTATATTTTTTTTTGAAAAAAATTTATTCCATTCGAATTTTGATTATCCGGCAAGGAAACAAAATAGTACTAAAAAAATAGTTGTGAAATGGGAAAGTAAAAGTCCAACGAGGCGGGTACACGTGCGCACCGTCTCTCACGTGCATGAGTCGTGAAATGGGAAAGAGACGAGACAGAGATCAGTCAGTGACAGTGGGCGACTTGAGAAAAAGAGAGAGAGAGAGAGAGATGAGTTTCTTCGATTAAACAATTGAGCATTGGTCAGATGTGTTTGGCACAGATCGGATAATAGTCAATTTCTGACTCCAGCCAAGTAAGTATACATGAAACCCATGTTCTAGATTCTTAACGATAACTTAAATTTAAATAAATCTACATATTTTTGGGAGAATTGGTGAGCATCAAACACCCGTTTCATTAAAGGAAACCCAAAAACATCATGGAGGAAACCTCTGGGCAACTCAAAAGGGCAAGATTCATAAGTCAGTCTGCAAAACTATTACAAGAACGTAGACAATGGAGGGCCTCTATTTGCCAATACGTCGGATGAGACATGCGAGTTAGTGAACTTAGTGTAGTGTAACTCAACGCTCAATTGCATCCGTCTCAATAAATGAACTTGATATTGCCTTTACATGCAAGTTGCAGCCGCTTGATAGCCCACGTTTCTTCGCTTACCTAAATTGAGTCTTTGGTGGTCAAATAAAATATTATTTTTTTGAAGAAATTGGCCGGACGGACTGGTGATTGTTAATATAATGTTAGTTAGATATAGGATTAAATTTTAGTTTAGTACTTAAATGTTAGGTTAATCAGACAAAAGAAGTTATAAATGTTGAATAAAAATCCTCTAAAAAATTACTTTGTCACTTGAATTCCGCTCCCATGAAGAAAAAAAAAGAGCAATTACTGACTATATCTTCACGGGTTCAACTAGGGGTGAGCAGATGAACTGAACCGGACCGGGTAGGGACCGGATTGGAAAAACCGGGACCGAAAAGTTGAGTTTTTTCCACACCGGACTGGATTGTTTTTTTATCCGGTCTGGACTGGAACCGGGTTATTTTGTCCGGTCCAGACCGGAACCAAACTGGAAAACCGGAAATCTTAAACAAGACAGAGCAAAAAAAAATTAAAAACACTTTGTTGGCCATTTCATCAAACAGCTTAACAGCAGGTCAAGAGGCTCAACATCTTCACCCTAAATTTTCTCTCGTCATCTTCACCCTCCCTTCACCAACACTCCACCGTCCTCTCCCTCACAATCTTCCATTAATTACCCTTCTCCCCTCAACAATGGACTCTTCCACAAAGCCCTCCATTAGGGTCCACGGTGTCTGTGATTGGAATTAGGAAGGTGGGATTATAAAATTAGGTTTTCAATGGGAAAATCCGAGGTGGGAAGATGGGGAGAGCAGGTCGGAGCTCGACCGGGGTGAAGGAGAGCAGGTCGGATCTCGACCGGGGTGGAGGAGAGCAGGTCGGATCTCGACCGGGGTGGAGGAGAGCAGGTTGGAGCTTGTCGGCCCTTGCTCGGGCGAGAGAGTCGGAGCACGAGTACACGACGTTGCAGCTCGGGGAGTCGGGGCCCGGGAAAAAATTGGAGTGAGTGGGCTGCTATTCCTTCCAGCCCAAATTTTGGTTGTGTTTATTGTTCTTGCAATCCGGTCCCGGCGTTTTCCGGTCTCCAACATACATAACCGGGACCGGACTTGAAACCGGAAGTCAGAAATATTTGCAACTGGACCGGACTGTTTTAGCTTTTGGTTCGGGTCGGTTTGGTTTTTCCGGTCCGGATTGATCCGGATTACCGGTTTTCGGTCTATTTGCTCACCCCTAGGTTCAACTACATCCCCAATGAAGTCACCTAACTTATACTGTTGCTACATATTCGATATATTGTCACCCAAAAAGAAAAATAAATAATAGTACAACATATAAATAAACATATTAAAGAGAAGCAAATGTATAGTATCTTATTTGGGGAGCCCCGATGACAGCGAATATTGGAAATCGTCTCTTCCCCCCACAATCATATGCATTATAATATTCGTCTTGCCAGAGACCCTTTTATATGTAGGTATTGCCAGAGACCTTAATGTATGGGGAAATGTGGAGATGCTATATTGCTATAATCAAATGGTATATCTTCAATAAAAAAATTAAAAGGGTCTAATTTATAATCACTAAATGGGTCAAATACTGGAGGAGGATATAACATATAGATACAGACTCTCTGTATGATAAAAATGCTTGTAGTGACAGTTCAAGTATCTTAGACGGTGAAGGGTGGCATAAAGAGTCATATACTGTTCTTGTTCTTGTTCAAATCAGCAACCTTATTGGATTGGCATCTTCTCCATAAACTGAGGTTAGTTCTCTAGGTTTTCTCTTCCCGTTACATCTCATATATTTATTTTGTTGAAACCATTTAATATTCAATTTTTTACTAAATCAATAGATCTAAATTCAAACTTAATTAGATCAAATAGAAAAGTTGACATTGCGAAATTCCGAATGATAATGATCGCACCCGAGTCTGTAGTACACAATGTTCTACCAGTCAAGGTTGAAATTGACTAGGGGAGTTGAATATTCATGATGATCTGTTACAGCTTAGCATTGGACGAGGTTTCCTGCATTTTTCGCCCGAGCCATTTGGTAAATTTCCAGTATAGTGAAAAGATGGTCCAACGTAGTATAAATGAGTGTGGCTCTATGCATTTGCTTTATTCATTTGTTAACCATATCCGTGAAACTTACTGGCCCAGAAACAAAGACACACTCCATGAAATCTGGCACATAGGCAAGAGGTTTCACATTTTTGGGAGATTTACTGTTACTGAGTCACCATAGGACGAGTTCCTTAATGCATCTCCTAGTTTTTCTCTTAAATTAAAAGATATTCAAATATTTACTAATTCGATTAATTCAAACTTTAAAAATATAAAAAATTAACAACGAAGACAAAATTGCAGAATTATTGGACACCGTGCTTTCTAGATCTCATGAACAATTTTATTACCCCTCCAAGAATGTAGTGCCTGGTGAAATTACTTTTGTAGGATTTAAATTCTGTTGGGACATAAAAAGTACAAATAGTGTATTTCAACAGTGCCGTTATTATCCTACGGTGGATATTGGTGATTTTTCTGTGATGGATAATAGGTTCTCGGGTGTATTTGAGGCTCTAGTACATCATATTAGTTAAAATTAGAATAACAATTTTTTGGTAGAAATTATAAATATTCGTTCCGTATTTATATCATTTGAATAATTCTAGAGATATATTTTTTTTAAAAATGAATTCGATCTATGAATAAATAATACATTATTATAAAGCGGAAAATCATTTTTTAATTCTCGTTATTTAATCCTATGGTCAAACATTGGCCTCAACGCCAACGAAACAGAAGAATCTTTTTTGTAATTCTCGTGTAAATAATTATCGACCATGCAGTACAAAAATTATAAGTTAAAGTACTATGACATTACTTCAAAAAAAAAAGTACTATGACATGATGTAATGGTTTTTAAACCATTGAAGGATATTTCCCACCTTTTAATTGAATTTAATTGAAGGGACGTACAGTTGGGCCGACCCAGCCCCATGTGAGTCGCTTGCGTGCCCCATCTTCCCCTAAACATGGCCACGACCCCAAATAAGTTATTGGCATATTCTCGTCACATCCAAAATCATAAGGCTATAGTATGTAAATTATTTAATATACTTCAATACATCTCTTAAAATAAAGCATCCACAAACAAACTGATATTTTATCAATTTTTGGTGGGTCATAACTCATTAGTATTTCAATTATTCTCAATTAGATTTTATGATATAAAAAACCAAAATTTATCATTTTTGTATGAAAAAATCATCATATATTAACCCAAAAAATTACGAATTGTTTTGTTGTGAAGCCAACTTTCGCCCAAGCATGAGGTGATTCAATAATAGACACCAAGAAACCAATATAGGAAACATGTTTGCCATTATAATACCTTCATTAGCATCAGCACTCCACTGTCTGAAATGTACTGGCACTGTCAATTCCATCTCCCTTCTAAGTTCTACCTTTGCCTACATTCCTTCGCAATTCATTTCAAATCCAATGAATGACAATGGTTTTTTAAATGCGATAATAAGTAAATATTTTCGGCCCTCTAAAGTCTAAACTCCAAACTTTTTTTTGTGAAACCAAACTTTTTCTAATAAACAAACATCTGATTGTCAGGAAACAAACGAGGACGGTAAAAAGGGTCCAAAAAGTGCACTAGAACCCACGCGCTTTAATTACTCCCAAACGTACCGAACTCCAAAGTCGGAAAGAACAGTGGCCCTCTCAGGTGAAAGCTAAGTTGCAAGTACCCACAATCCACCCCCATTCAGAAATTTCCAAAAAAAAAAATACCAATTTCTCAAATCTTGTTTTACAGTAGTCTGATAGTCTCCCTTCATTAATTTATTTAAGTTAGTTTTGTACAATGTATACATTTATGATTTATCCCCCTTCTAATTTTACCCTCATTGCATCATCTTGGAGTCCATAAATACATGAAAGGACACTCACTCTGTTTTACCCCTTTATAAGTATACTAGTACTTTTTTTTGTGAGATCCCTGTTTTTTAGAATTTTATTTAAAGAGTAATTCTATTATCAATATTATTCTTAAAATTTGAATTCAAAAGTTTATCCAATTATCTCACTAATTTTTTTTTAGTTTTACTTTTGTACTTGCATAAAACTTAAAAGCCACTATTTCACCAAACCATAGTACTTTCAGTGAAAAGAAAACACTAACAATTAAAACCCAACTCCCTCTCTCTAAAAACTTCATTTCACTTGCAGGTTGGTCAGTGCGTAACCAATTTACGAGTGATCTCCATGAAAAGAGCCCAAGTGCAAGGGAACCCATCTCGGGAAGGAGGTGGAGGAGGCCGGCACGCCTCGACCGTCGATGAGAAGGGACGAAGGGACGATCTGACGGCTCTGGACTGCTCAGGGAGGCAATGCAAGTCATGCACAGCAGGGCTAATAGCTGACTGTGTGGCCCTATGTTGCTGCCCCTGTGGGCTCATAAACTTCCTCACTTTCGCCTTCGTTAAGGTCCCTTTCATGGTGGGGAGGAGGTGCTTGGGGAGGGCCAAGAGGAGGAGGAAGAAGAGGCTGGAGATGAAGAGGAAGACCAAGAGAAACGAGGAGGATGATCAGGTAGGGGAATGTAATTATGGGGTGAAGGGAAGGGTAGAAGGGGAATTCTGGGAAATAATTCCTGGGTTTGGTGGAGAAGATGAGGTAGTGGAGGTTGGGAATGGAAGTGCAAGGCTTGAAGCTGAGAGGGTCTGGTTGGAGTTCTACCAGGTTGGTCATTTGGGTTTTGGTAGGGTTTCTTATACTGGGATTCAATGATAATTAATAACGATTTAGGGTTTTAATTTTGATTAGGATATGCCTAATATAGAGTATTACTACATCGGTATTAATGTGGGTGCAATTGTAAAACTGTAGATGCTAATTTTTCTTTCTTTTTTGACCAATTTTTGGTTTTTTTTTTTTTTTGTTGAGGATCATCAACTCCCAACTAGATCATGATTCCAGGGAATGAGGTGGTGCTCCACTTTGTAATTTGAGAGAGTAATTAATTAAGGCCGTTTCTTTGTTTCCTTATTTGTCACCCAACATTGATCAATTAATGAAATTTACTTAATTGTTATGCTAGCCAGGATGAAGGATTGAAGTCATTTCATACCTTATCATATTGGTATGATTTCATTAATGTACAAGCACTCAAAGACTAAAAACTCTATATTTGAGTATGTTTTATAGTTTAGGACTAGGGGTGAGCATTTGGATTATCCGAATCCGAATTATCCGAATTTTGTATTATCCAAAATTTCCAAAATTACTATTTTTTGATCCGAATCCGAATCCGAATAAAAAATTATCCGAAATTCCAAATCCAAAATTATTTTGGATATGGAATCAAATAATCCGATTTTCCAAATTTTTAACAGACATATATAAGTAATAAACAAACGTAACTAAAAAATTGGTAGACATATTCGGTGTTGGCTAGAATATTTAAGGTTTAGGTATTTGTTAGACTACAAAATAAATATACTTGAAAGTATTTTTTATTTGTGGATGAAGTGGTGGCTTTTTAAGAAAAGTAATAGACTTTTTATTTATTTTTCAATTACTAAAGAATTGGCCTAAGTCCAATAGATATATACAATTTTAACCCTATAAATTATTATATATATTTTAGATATTTTGGATATTTGGATAATCCAAATTGTTTTTTTTAAATCCATATCCAAATCTAAATCCGAAATAATTTTTTTGGATTATCTGAATCCAAATCCGAACATAAAATTATCCGAGTCCGAATCCAAAAAAAAATTTGGATATCGGATTTGGATTATGGATAATGGATTTTTTGCTCACCCCTATTTAGGACTATCGAGTATTGTCTATTGAAGGGTTAGTCCCCTAAATTATAACAATACGTAAAATGATCTTTAATTTTTTGATAAAATTATATTTTGTAACCTATGGTTGCTGGATAAAAAAAAAATTCGGCCAAGAGACAATCTATAATAACAAATATGTTACCAAACTAAAAGACAAAAATCTCTCCTCCTTCCTTCGCCTTATTTTTTCCTGTGTTCTTCTTCTAAAATTCAATCAAAATTCAAACTCTAACACACATTTCAATCAATTAAATTTTCTTTTCTTTAGAAGAAGGTGGAAGAAGAATGATAGAATTTTTGTTTTTAATTAGAAGACATATTTGTCATTGCAAGTGGCCTCTAGTTGAAGAAAAGTTATGATCTAACAATTAAGAAGTGCAGAGTATAATTTTACCAAAAATTATAGATTATTTCATGTATTACCATAATTTAGAAAACTAACCTTTAAATGGACCATACTTGAAGATCCTAATATTATTTTTCTCTTTTCTCTTTTATTAGGTGTCTCTCTATTAATGAGTTTGACACTATTGCAAAGATCCAATGTCATTGCCATCATAATTTATGAAAACCCACTTTACAGTTACATGTCACTCTTGCTTTTTCTCATTCATTCATGTGGCCCTGATTCAAAGGTACATGATATTTTTTTACCGATTTGACTAATAAGATTTTGAGTTAAAACTAAACCTTAAAACTGACAACGTACCTCTCTACTTACCTATAAAATGACGACAATTGTTCCCATTACCGTGTTAAGGCACATATGCACTTCTCTTCATCAAAATAGAATAACCGATGTGCTCAATTGAATGTGCTTGGTAGATTAGAACAAAGACCACTTGAGGATTGGCTAGAAGTATGGACTTTTCTCATGGTTTTTTACTGATACAATTGAATGTCACTTTCCTCCAATTTTTGTCTCACGCGTAGGACATGAAAATTTGCCTGAAAATAGGTGGAAAACATCCACATGGATGGGCAATAATTCATGGCATGAATTTGAATAGAACTTGAAATTTGAAGTGACAGGGTGTAGACCCTGTTGCCAGGACGGTGGGGCTATAATATAAATGGGAGTGTTTGTGTAATGTGAATTCCATTTTAGATACAAATATTGTAACATTGTTCTTGTAAATTTCAATCTGCATCACCGGAGAGATACGAAAATGGAAGTGTATCTGTAATGTCTTCACATTGTTTTGTTTTGTTTTTCTTCCCAATGTTGAAAGTTAGATGGCTCATGCCTTCTGCCGGATTTTTGTATTTGACAAAAAATCAAGTATTCCCGGAAATAAAAATCTAGTAATATAATTACGAGGTTCCTACTATGGATACGCAATATTGATGTAATTGTACTATTAATTTTTCGTGACGTTTTACTTGGGAACAAAAATATTTTAGGAGTTTGATTGCTGTTTTTTTCTGGGTGGTACAAGAAAGCCTGTTTAACTTGGCTTAAATAATTGGGCCAGGCCCAAACCAAATTAAATTAAACCAAGTCCAAAACCATACTCTACAAGTCCGACACTAAACGCAAAATATATTATATGACCACAAGTCTGCAAGACATAGTAGTTAACAGATATAAATATAAGAAAATGTGAATATTATCATATTATTGAAAAGTTGTGTAGTTTTGCCGAGTGATCTTTGGTCCATTGGCATAAGAGTGGAGAGGGATTTGAGAAATCTTGGGTTCGATTCCTGATATTTTTTAAAATAAGATTAAAAAAAAGTGTAGTCTTACAAATTAATAAATAAGATCTAACAATATTTAGATTAACATCTAAACCACCACGTGTCAAGTTAGACGCAAGTCGGCAGGCACCTCCCTCCCGGTCCCGGGCCTTTGTGAGTTGCCATATAAGTGGAAACACGGAGATGACCAGAAAAGGAAAGGAACTCGCGATAACCGCCAACGTGGAGGAGAGAAGAATGGAAGGGGAAGCGACACGTGTGATGATGGCGGTTAACGAGTCGAGCATGAAGGGGTACCCGCACCCATCGATAAGCAGCAGGGGAGCCTTCGAGTGGACCCTAGGCAAGCTCGTCCGCTCCAACACCTCCGGCTTCCGCCTCCTCTTCCTCCACGTTCAAGTCCCTGACGAAGACGGTTTCCCCTCTCCCCTTCTCTATCTCTCTCTCTCTCTCTCTCTCTCTCTCGCGATCGCTTTGTGTATTACCATATGTTTCGATGTTCGGAAACGGTCGGGTCGGCCCTTCGTTTAATTGAAGCGGAGCGGTTTTTTCTTGAGCTTGGTTTTTGTTGATCGCTAGGGTTTATTTGAGCCGCTTCTATTTGGTTTTCTTAATATATATTAGGAAATGGTCGAGTCTCCGATAAGGCTAATTGAAGTGGAGAGGTTACTTTTGAGCTGATTTTTTGGTTGTTCGCTAGGGTTTGTCGTTTTTGACGTTTGTTCGAGCCACTTCTGTTTGCTTTTTTAGAACCTGAAGCGGTACCTTTCGAGTTAGGATCAAGGGGATGAGGGTTTACTAGTCGAGAGTTGAGATTTCGCTAGGCTTTCCTGATTCTCTGCGTTATCTCTGGATTTCATAGTTGATCATTGTCGAGAGTGACTCTCCGGATGGTGTCTTTTCCAAGCCATAATGCTTGAACACAAGATCTCCTTGAGAGAATCCGAGTCCCTTACCACTTGGACCAAATCTCTTTGGTTTTCTACTCACGATATTGTTCGTCGTTTTTCTTTGGTTTATCCCCCTTGCGTGAATTAACATGTTAATATATTCTTTTACGCTTGGCAGGTTTTGATGACATGGATAGTGTCTATGCTTCACCCGACGATTTTAAGAGCATGAAACATAGGGATAAGATTAGAGGGCTTCACCTGCTTGAGTACTTCGTTGACAGATGTCACGAGCTCGGGGTAATGGCTTTTCTCTTTGTTGTCACATTTCTGTTTGCGTGAGCATCACCTGTCACTTTTGTTTTGTGTCCGTGTTTTTATTGCCTATAGATGTGTGTGTGCTCAATGTGGATATAGAAAGACACAGGTGGAAAGAGCAAATTCATTACTAATAAGTCTTGGTTATGGTCAATATGTCTAACTTGTCAATGCTGCTTAGTTTCTTTTGGAAAATTCAGTCTTGGGTGTGGTTTTGAACTATTCCCGACTTTATTACTCCTCTAGGTTGCTTGTGAAGCTTGGATTAAGAAAGGTGATCCAAAGGAGGTAGTCTGCCATGAAGTAATACGTGTCAAGCCAGATCTTCTTGTTGTTGGCTGTAGAGGTCTTGGGCCTTTTCAGAGGTATGCATATCATCTTGCATTTGGTGCCTACTCATCTCTGATTCAACTATTTGAACCTGATAGAAAGGAAACATTTACGGACATCGGCAAATGTTCCTCACTAATTGATTTCGGGTCTTGCAGCATCCAGCTTGTCTATCATATCTATTGTGTTGCTCATATTTTTTCTGTTGGTCAAATGCAGAGTTTTCGTGGGAACTGTGAGTGAATTCTGCCAGAAACATGCCGAGTGTCCTGTTCTCTCAATCAAACGTACTCCCGACGAAGTTCCTCAGGATCCTGTTGATGATTAAGCTTGAAGGATATCCATCACTCCTACTGCTGATGACAAGTGCATACGAAGAAGGTTCACTGGTTTCTTGGTCTTTCTGGTGAATTGTCATACTGATGCGAAAGTGTGATGAGTTACTCTTGTTGAATGGCTAGTGGTAGCTGTCGTTTATATTTATGGGTGTTTTCTGCAAATGCACAGTACCAATTCCACATTGTAGAGCAATCTTGTGTTTTTCTTTTGGAACTATCTTGTAGAGTAATCTGTAGTTTGATGAATTGGTCGCTTTACTGTACCATATCTATGGTAAGCATCTACGCAATCTAGTAGATAGTATCACATGATGGTACTCTTGAAATTTTCGTTTTTCCAATAATTCTAATAGTGTAACCGAATAATTATGCGCTCTGGATGTGCTTCAAGCGACAAAAATGATAAAAAGTAAGAATTGAATTTGGAATCTAGGTACTAAAACTAAATTATAATACATATTAAAAAGTAATATGAAGAAAAGAAAAGCACAGTGGTAACATATTGTTGGTTGTGACATGCTCAAAGCAGTTGCTGCAGCTTATCATTTTGATACGAAATCTAAGCAAACCATAATTCTTTTGTGTGGTTGGTCCATCCAATCACTTAAAAGAAGATTTTGATGCAAAAATTCTCTCTAAAATAGGTCCGATAATTTTCCAAAACCGGGATAATGTATTCAGATGATGATGAATCAAGGTCTGATAGTACTTCGAATTTCACCACAAAACAAAAAAAAACAAAACAAAATATACTTCGAAAGTCTGATAATTCCCCTCCCTATTTCCCTAGACTCAACAAATCAAATGTCAAACAAATGCAATTTTGTAACACCCTATCTTTTGCTATATAACAAAAAGATCTCATCCTATCTCATAAAATGCCTCTATGACAACATCACATGGCTACCCTCTACCCTTCTTCCTGAATATGGATTAAAACCTGTATGAACAACCTCTGGACATTGCTCGGGAAATCTAAGGCGACGATCCGATCATGGCGCTAACCTTCTCCAGCACGTCATTTATCTCGCTGTGCAGCTTGGACTTCTCGTTTTTGGTTATTTTTCCATCCGGTTTCCCCAGCACTGCAGCGACACCGACGAGTTTTTCCTTGACATAGCCCAGTTCCGACATCATGCCGGCAGGCAGCTTGGTTGACTCTGGAGCAGTAGGCTTGACAGGTGGATCACCAGATTCATTGGCTTGGGACGAGTTAGCCCCGGAGATCTCTTCCAGTTTTCTGGTCTTCGTTACATTTGAAAGATACTGGAGCCTGAAGGTCGCCTTGGCGTTTGGGAAAGGACTGACAATCTGAGAATCATTGAAGGCTGCTTCTGCTTCAGAGTTCTTCGAGAAAATGATTCTTGCGCGTCGTTTCTGATCATACGTTTCCGGACCCTCCAATCTCAATGCCCCATATTTTTCGTATGTCTTGACAAGCTCGTCTTTGGTAGGTAACACGGAAGCAGGATTGAACAATATTAGAAGCACAGCACGGTCTTCATCGTTAGTGTCTGCATCAGCAATTTCCTTCTCCTTTGATATATCATCAGATTTTGCATCTTTAGTCTTTCGAGTTTTTGAACTGCTCTCAATGAGATCTTGCTCCTTGTTGGACACTGCAGAACCCGATTTCTCAGACATTCTCCGCTTGCCTGCTTGTTCCTGTTCATCAATTTCTTCAGAACCATCGAGAGCTATTAAACTTCTGAAATCAATAAAAAGCCTATTTACCTTGTCAAGAGAGTCTTTCTCCACACGCAGCGGGTTACGGGCTTTTGAACGAAGCTGCGACAGAATTTCTGTACACTGTGCCTTGACATTCGGAGGATCAGAGACTTTTTTCTCATCTTGTTTTGTTTTTCGAGGACCTGATGCTGAGGCCTTATGGCCATCTCGACCGTGTTCTTTGGCTGTTTTGGTATGAGGTGTCCCATCTCCCGACTTCACGACTGGAGGAACACCAAGTTTGCTGGCAGACCTAGTCATCCGTATCTCCGGTTCAGCCTCACTTGAAATCTTTGCAGATTCTGCATCCGTCACCTCCTTCTTTGGCTCTTTTTCGGCTGATACATATGGAAAAGACAAGTACCTGCTCCTCTTCCTATCCCTTCTCCCACTGGTTAGTTCGTTAGCTGCTTTCTCTTTCTGTGAGCCATCCGTGCTTTTACCTTTTTTCTCAGCACTGCCCCCAATTTCGGCACCAGGAGTCTCCTTGCTTTTCTTCTCAGAATGACTGTTCCGTACCCCGCTGCCATCCTTGACAAGAGAAGAAATGCAGATGTCTGCCGATTCATTAGATTCAGGAAGCTCGGCAGCTTTCTTTCGTTTCAGTTTGCTTGCTCCAGATTTGGGCTCATCTACAGCCTTATTTTTCTTCTCGCTATCATCTTCGCCACCAATTTTCCTCTTTTTGCCCGCGGATGAACTTCTTTTAGCTGAATCCCCGACATCATCTTTTTCCTTGGCATTCCCACCCTCACCTCCATCTTTACTTTTCTTCCTCTCAACTTTAGATGGCTTTTCTGCTGATGTTTTTGTTTCTTTTTTAGCCACAGTATCCTCCCTATTTTCAGTCTCAAATTCCGTAGAGGTCTCAATAATTTCAGCAACGCTTCTCTGCTTGCGGTTCTGATATGATCGATCTCCCGGAGCTTCTTGGCATTTCTGCAACACTCCCTTTGTATGCTGCTGAGATTCTGGGCTGACTGGAGGAGAAAGCATTTCGTCTTCGGCCTGACCGCATGAATTATTGGAGCTGACTTCCCCATCATCAAGACCCGGGATCGGCTGGGGATCATGATAAGCAGGCAAGTGACGGCCTCCTTTTGCACGATAAAATGCTGACAGTAAGCTTTTCAGAACAGTGAACTCCAGCATATTATCTATCTCGGAAAATTGTGCAAAACCCTTCAGCCTGGAAAGACAATCAGACGGTTCGAATAACCGAGCAGGGAACTTCTGTAATCCGCCTTCAGGTACAAGAACTTCTTCCTTAATCCCATCATTTACAGCAACTGTCCTACCAAGTCCCGTCGAATTCTCCTTAGGCACACAGGGACACAACATTTTTAAGCTCACAAGCTTAGCAACAGCAACAAGCGACCCATGCAATGCACTAACAAAGTTCTTCGACCCACTTTGTTTGGACATCTCCTCAAAATCCTCCACCAAGAGTTTTAACTGTGACGTGTGGCACCAACCAAATGAGCTATCCCCAAAATATGCCACCAAAATCTTATCTTCCTCCTTCACTTTATTAGCGTCATCAGAAGCATTTGAAGGATGATACACCCTCCCGGGCCACCACAGGTTACTCGTAACCTTGCCCCAAACAAAATCACCCTCACTAAACACGCGCGACACATCTCCAACAGTCTCACCATCAACCTTCGTTCCCTCTCCGACCCCACTCTGCTCCATCTCCACCAACGTAGAGGCCACATTCGCCCCCGAATCCGAACCCAACACGTCCTTACTCAAACCCCCCTCATCAACTCCTACATTCTCAGAACCCTTGGAACCTTTTCGATTCGACCCGCCCTTGGAACCTTTTCGGTTCGACCCGCCTGCCATACTTCCACTGCAGCCTCGCAAAGCAATTTCTTTCAAGGTTTAAGCATCTGGGTCCTAAAATATCCCAAAAACAGACTAATTAATGCACAAAAAGACAGAAAGAACCAACGACAAACAAAAGGGTATTAACTAAAATTTCCTATCCCCAAAAATATTCTCTGGACACACACAAGCGAAGTCAACAAAGACCCTTTAAAGGGTCCAAGAACAACAAGTAGCTAAAAGGGTAGCAGAGATTTTAGAGGGAAAAAATAATGGAACTTGAAAATGGTTACCTCAACGAAGAAAACGGGAGCTGCAAGAAGGGTTTCCAAGATTCTTTTTTTCCGTTTATGTTTTAATACTTTCTCTTTCTAGGAACCTAAAACGTCGTCCCCGATAATTCTTACGTGGAGCGAGAATTAAGCGGAATTAGAAATTTATGGAGAGAGAGAGAGAGGGGTGGGGGGGGGGGGGGGGGGGGGGGTGGGGAGAGGAGGGGGGGGGGGGGGGGGGGGGGGGGGGGGATGGAGGGAGAGAAGAAAATGTTTCGGGCCGACTAGGGAATGTAATTAGTATCCTTGAAATCACTCAGAGATCCTTCTACAAAAAATCACTCAGAGATAAATAAGATACCAAGAAAGATTATTTTAGTACGGAATAAAAAAGTAGATCACATTAGTTTTTAATATTGAAGTTTTAAGTATATCAATATTTAAGTAATTTATATGTCAATATTAATATGAATGTCTTTTTTTCATAACGTAAAAATTTATATGAAAAATACACGAGACTTCATGACATACCAAATATGTCAATATGATATTCAAAACATATTAATATTGACTTACACAATATGTCAATATAACCACGCAATTTATGATTTCAGATTTTTTTCACCTAAAAAATCAGAAAAAAGTTTATGCATATCAATGTTTGCGTTCAAAATATGTCAATATAACATACAAACATAACAATGTTGAAAAAAAAATTGTCATCGTGGTTCAATGTTTATTTCGTACTGTTTGAAATTGGACCCTCTCTCTGGGCCCAAGAGTTTGGAGTTGAATTGGGTTAGGAATAATATTTTTCAAATTATATGAATAATTTTTTTTTGTTGCAAAAATCCAAAAATCTGAAGACTAATGTGAAAAAATTTCACACGGGTGTCACACAAAAAAAAGCATTATAAAAAAAGGGAAAAGTACATTTGAGTACCTTGTGGTTTACCTATTTCCCAAAAAAGGCCGTGTGCTTTTTTTGTTATGAATTTAGTACCTTGTGGTTTAATTTCGGGGACAACTTCAGTCCCGGACAGCATTTTAGGCTGACTGGCCAGATGTCATCGCCATGTCACTGACACATCATGGTCTTTTTTTGGAAACAAGTAAACCACAAGGTACTTATGTGTACTTTTTCTTTAAACGCGTGCACGTCACTCCTCGGACTTCACATGGCTGGAAGCCTCTTCCGGTGCCATAGCCTCCCCCGCCTTGGATGCCTCGGAACTCACCACATCAGCATTGCTCTCCTCTTTGGCAACCGCCAATTTGACTTGCGCCTTAACCATCTCCTGCAGCGGTTACCTCAGAATTTAATATTTTAGGGTTGCTTTGGCGTTGTTTTGAGATTCGGAATTTTGAAATGCAAACGAAAAAAGGAGGAAGTGCAAGGGTTCGACAAGATGCGCGGGAAAAATATTGGAGGTTGAAGATGAAAGGGGGTAAATTTTTAAGAGAAAAGTACACATAAGTACCCTGTGGTTTACTTGTTTTCAAACAAAGACCATGATGTGGCGATGATATGGCGATGATATCTGGCCGGTCAGCCTAAAATGCTGCCCGGGACTGAAGTTGTCTTCAAAATGAAACCACAAGGTACTAAATTCATAACAAAAAAAGCACATAGCCTTTTTTTGGAAACAGGTAAACTACAGGGTACTTAAGTGTACTTTTTCCTAAAAAAATATACATGTCCAAGTTTTTTTTGCAAAAACAAAAAAATTAAAGGACCAAAATGAAAAAACTCACACGAACCGATGTTACATGAAGGAAATCTCTTTCTCAGAAGGAAAAACATGAAAAGATAAATGTTATGAGTTTTTTTTCACAAATCTTAAAACTACGGGACTAAAGTAAAAAAAAAATATAGATCGCATGAAAAAATTTACCGTTCTCATAAAAATAAAAAAATACACATGACGTAATCGCATCAAGAAAATGTCTGTATCACATAAAAAAATGTCGATAACGGATGAAAAAATATTAACACACTCGACTCCAAATTTCAAGCAATACATACTGATATGTACACTCCGTCCGAATTTATTTTCGAAGAAGTTAAAGTTAACTTTCGTACGTGATATCTAGAATTTTACTTAACAGACAAAATTAAACCGAATAAATTTTTTGAAAATTTACAAAATTATTCAAAGAAATATTTATAACGATGCATTATCAAAAATTTATTCTCAAGAACTTCATCACCAAATGTATGAATATCAGTTGGCTAGATCTAACTTGGAAATATGTAGGTATCATCTAAACGATCAAAGCTCAAACCTTGGATTTCGAGGTAGGACTAGACTCTATCCTAGATTAGGGATTACAACGTGTAATGTCTTATACCTATACCATATATTTTGGAATTGATCACATACTTTGTCTTCGACTCTTCAAATTTTCTAATGTCTGACCTTAAACCCTACCCTTATAGAAGCTAAGGGTCAATAGGGTGCAACGTTCCATCAATTAATATCCTATTCTCAAAAAATAAAAAATAGTTTCACACATTAAATTTAAATAATTTAAAACAGCTAACACGTTAGAGATCCTACAATATAATAAAATATTAATTTTTCAATTTAAATTAAATTGTATAATGTTCTCGTTAGAGAATTGGTTTATAACCAAAGAAGAGATGGTCAAATACAAATGAGTGTATTATGAGATCACACCAAATGGTTTTGAGTGTTTGTGAGATCGTTGCAAAACTCGTTGACTAAGTTTTGTAGCGATATTAAACACTTGCGAGAAACTAATTTTTGGTGTGAATGAAAAATGACTGAAATGTGTTATGGTTATAGGTTGCTAGACTGTGGATCTGTGAGAATTATTCCAGGTCCAAGGTCTTATTTTTTTACAGTTGGGCCGGATCTGTTGAAGTGATTTTCAATCCAAATCTATTGGGCTTCCTCCGAGATAAGCCCATGCCATAGAATCTTCTTATCTTTAATGACATATGAATTTAATTTCTAGTCAAATTAATGAGAATAACCACCAAGTTAATATGGGAGTTTATGGCTTTGTAACTACCCATTTATTCACCTTGTTAATGTGTTAAGTTATTATGGAGTTGAATGTTAGAGGCCTAAGTTCCTTATAAAAGGAATTCTCCTCCTCCATTCTAAACATCATTTAGCGCACACTCTTCTTTGAGGTCTCCACCTCTCCCTCTCTATATCATAACATTCTCATATACGTAAGAGTCGGGGTTCTACACTACCATAGGTTCGAAAAGAGTGCAATAGTGCTTTCTATTGCAGTCGTGATTGGGCATTGTACCTTGGGAACTCTCTTACCCCCGGAGGCGTGAAGCTATAAGGGAGATAGTAAGAGTTTAAGGGCACATGGTTAAACCGTGGCCTCGTCTAGGATTAAATCCGAAGTTCGTGATATCGAGGAGGACTAAAGACAGAGGAGGTGATATTTTTACGGTTGTGCAAACCGTGTCGTAAGAATACTTTTTCCCATTTTTATATTATGTATTAATCTTTATATATGCATGTCCAAACTATAATTTACTAACATAAGTTCTAACAGTTCTTTCTTAAAAGTTTTATCTTTTAATTTAAGTACATAAATAATTCAGCAAAAATATATAGAAGAGTTGACTAATATATTGTTATTCACTTTATTCAATTGGTACCGAGTTATTAAATCATAACATGATTGTTGAGTATAGTCAATTAAAATTTACCTAAGGCTAACTAGGATTCAATTAGTATCTAACTAAGATAAGACCTAAAGTATGATAAATGGTGAGGACAAAATACCTTATCTCTAAATATGTATTTTTTCTCATGCATACCTTAAAGACAAAATCAACATATAATGTACCACCAATAAAAATAAGGTCTTATCTTAAAAATGAGTATTTATGTCATCCTTATATTAGATATTGCGATAATAATCTCAAAAAGTACCTACAAAGTTTAAATCAAGATTCTTACTTATTGGTAGATCCGTTGACTTACAAAATAATTTTAATATGTCATCCTAAATTATTTAAAAAATACACTCAATTTTTCTCTATTTTGACACTCAAACTATAGTATACAGTGATGTTTAATTTTAAGTTGAGAATGAATAATCTTATCGTCGAATCATTAGGAGTATCATAATTTTGTGTAGGATTTAAGTGAAAAATAATATTAATATGTAAATCTAAATGGAGGGTATCAAGATTTAAGGGTATGGTTATATCTGACTCGATCTATATAAATTTTATCTAAACTTATACCATAATTTTAAGGATTGACCCATACCCTATATCCAATATACATAATAGATTATGGCATAACCCACCAAGTTTGTAAATTTTGACATTCCTGTATTTAAGTGAAGCAAATGATTACGGACGTGCCTTCAATTTTAACCAGAATTTCCTACTAAATATCAAATATATTGAAAACCAAAATTTTAAAATCACTCCTAATTACGACATAAATCAATAGGACGAACAAATATTGAATTTATTTTGGTAAATTTATTATTTTATTAAATATTTTAAATCATTGTTGACAAAAATTATAATCAGCATTAACCTGCAAATATTCAAAACTCTAAATCGAAATTATATATTGAAACCACGATGGTCATCTGTGTGTGAGGTAGACAAGATAAAGAAACATGAAGTTAGCTTCTGATGCTTTGGTGGTTGCTGGTTGGTGGGGCCTGGGATCTCTGGAACATTTCAGAGAGGAGGGATGGTGGTTGGTGGCGGGGATGGTGTGAATGTGAGGTATAGTTTTTTTTTTCCTTTTCCGCATTTATATACGTAGTTCTGCATTAGTACTGGTTTGTTTAAAATTTGATAAAATATCGATATTTATTAAGATTCTACTAAATAACTGATATTTTCTGAAATTCTAAAAAAAAAATCCCTTCCTAATTAAAATTTGATTGCCGATTTCTCAATTTCGAAGTTCTATTATCTAAGTTTTACCGAATTTGAATTACCATCAGCACATCCTTATAGAATTTTTTTTTTCACAAGTAATGTACATCCTTAAAGATAATAAGTTATTTTTGACCAGCATCGCGTTCTGAAAAATAATAACCGATATCCTTTTTGGGAAAATCTTGTACCGATTTGAAAATCTTACTTCTTATTAGTATCACGTGAGATATTGTCTCAAATTAAGAGTACCATTTTAGAAGGAAAATAAAAAAGAGAATGGGGTTTGCAAAATTAATTAGGATGTTTTGGTTTGTGGGTCTCACTCTTCTTTTATTTCGTTACCATTTATTCTATATGCTAGTTTGGAATCCTAGAATTAATTACTCTAAACATTTTGCCTTAACTATGATATACACATGTAAATCAATTTCATCCCTCTCTAAGCTAAATTAGGAAGCCATTTTGTTTTTTTAATCTAATTTAACTTAAAATCGTTATTTTTTTTAAAGACTCCAAAAATTTTCAATATATATTTAACATGATATGTAAATCATAATCTGAAATCCGATCTCACAATTAAACTTCATCATCACTTCATAAAAAATCAAAGCGACGGATTAAAAAGTCTTCCCTTTTATAAGTCTTTAATTAGTTTTGGTTGGATTCCAATTAAAACCCTAAAAAGCTTGTTCCGGTATATATCTTTCTTGTATTGTCCGCTGCCGCCAGCTTCTTCTTCACGCTTTTGAACCCGTCGTCGGATTTTTAGGCATAGCGAATCACCCACGCGCCATTCGTGGACCACCGACTTACACACTCGTTATTGACACACGTGGCATCAGGAGGCAGTCTGATTGTACGTGGCTGAGTAGAAGCAGCGAGTACAAAGCACTCGAAGGTTCTGGCGCGTGGAGGCAAATTCATAGCGGATCGGGAGATGTAAAAAGGGCAGCTACGTGATCTTGGAAAAGCGCTTATTCCCAGGGAGCCACTGACACGTGTCAGTTAATTCACCTGAGCTTAATAAATCTGGGAATAAGTCCAGGTGGTAAAAAATTTAGCTTAATTCGGGAACATAAATTTTCTAAAAAACTCTCTCTGCTCAATTAGATGATGGTTTTGGTGCATTACTATTTTAATGTATTTTTGTAAGGAACATATTCCAGTGTATTAGAGATGAACATTCAAAATTAGATATCTGTTTTTTATCAAGGTTTTAAAAAACGATCCGGAGGTTAACTCATAAATTGGTCCGTCATCCGGGTCGATCGAATCCGATCGGCCCAAATGCTTGTCCGACCAGAATTCGGGCAATTTGCAAGGTGGGCATTTTTTTTAATAAAACAGAACAGTATTGGATGCAATTTGTGGTCCGAACATTTTTTAAAACCCTGCTTTTTATTTATTTTTCATATACTTTTTTTAAAAAAATTTTAGGATGCTCTGTCATAAACAGTGACAAATCCGCACGTGATCCACTCCCGAAGAGATTTCTCCTACATTCATAAGACTCAAAGGCAAAGAAAAGATTTGACTCATTGAACCAACTCCGATTAGTTAATACTTAATACCACTGTGTATTTATTTATAAAGGAGTCAAATACACAGTTAATATACAAAATTAGTCTTTCCATTTATAAAAATACGAGATATCAACGTCTGTTGTTCATCATAAGCTTCACCAGTTCCAGGATCCTGCTAAAATCAAAGAAGAGAGACGAATCGACACCCGCGAGCCCGTCTCGATGAAGACGATTGCTTCCGGCAAGATTATTGCATGGACTTCCTCCGATGACCAGATCGAAACCTCCGAACAAGTCAATGTAGTCCTCGAGTCGGCTAGCGTTCAGGTCGCGCACATCTGGGATCTCGAACAAACTTCCCCTCTGGTCAGTTTGTTCCCACCAGCATCTCAAGATATCTCGGTTTACGCTGGAGATCTCTACGGAGACGAGATTCTTCAGGCGAATTCCGAGCTTGTAAAGAGAGACTTCTGCCCCGCCGATGCCCGAAAAAAGCGACAAAACATTAATCCCATCAGGGTACAAGTGTTTTAGTGGCGAAAGATGGTATGCAACGGTGTCGACCTGAAACAAACAAAACTGTTATGACAATGTTCAATTAACAAGAAACAAGCAAAATCATGCAAATATGAAGAACGATTACTAACCTGAAAGGAGTTGCCGAGTGACTTGTACCTATCGGTTCGATTGATTCCGCCACCCCTTGTGTGGTTCTTGGGGAATCCTAGAAGTGTCTCGACTTCATCAGGCTCGAGAGGGGCAACCTTGTTTTTCCCCAGCCAAACAAGGTTCCACTTGCGGCACTCGTTGAGAATGTACTCTTGAACTACTCGTGGAGGATCTTCCTCGTACGGTGCAATAGCTTTGAGTATTCTTTCTGTTGTCTTTCCACACGCGAAGACGGTTTGTATGCAGTTCAGTTTCGTTCTAGGATCCCATGACGGCCACCATCTCTTTGTCAACGGCAGAGCTTCTTGAACTGTGAGTTTGGGTAGCGGAAGGAGAGGAAACCGGTTATGGATAGGAAGATTGTGAATGTATCCCCTCTTTCTGGCAGCCGCACAAAAGTATTTGGAGTCGACGAATTCCGGCTCCACGTCGTACAAGTGACTAGACATTGTTCTCCACACTCCCTTCGGAGCCAGTGCAATATTCTCGTAATAGAAAAAAGGAGGCCCTTTTGCTGCCTCCGGAAGATTCCTCTCTGTTACATATCCAAGTTCAGGTTCCGTGGGAACTCCAAACCCAATCATCGGCTTAGGTAGACGAAGGGGTTCGTCATCGTCATCATCATCATCTCCACCCAGAGGGTTCTTCACTACCCTCAACCGCTGATGCTTTTTCAATACTTCCAATTCATATAAGCTCCTCTTCTTCAGTTTAGCGTCGCGGTCGATCTGATTAGCATTGGGCTGAAATGTTTGGGAAAGAAAGATAGCAGAATGCGTGAGCATGCATACATCGAACACCACTTCTATTCAAGGGTAAAAGCGTTAATAGAATGTGAAGAAATTACATTAACATTGGGATATAACGAATCTTCGGCTTTCGCCTGGTGGGCAGCCGAAAGAAAATCAATCAATTCTGGAATAGAGGAGCCTGGTCCTGCACCAAGGAGAGCAAGTATAAACTAGCAAGGAATTTTTTTTGAGAGGTAACTAGAAATGAATACAAATGAAATCATTCTAGTTCATCAATGCATAATATATAGTTAAGAAACAAACCACATCTCTCTAGAGCGATTGTAGCCTCGTTCTTAGAGTAGCCCATCCTAGTTAGGCATGCCAATGGACCCTCGGATTCCTCGTCGGATTCAAGTTCTAAGAATGCCTGGAAGCACGACCGATATGCTTATTAAGATGCTAAACTCAATGCCGGGTCAAAATTTTACAGCTGATACACTCAAGGAACATTGAAGCAGCGTTGAAGGTAGCTACCTCGTTTATTGAATCTTCAAAATCAGAGAAGTCATCAAAGGCGTTTTCGCAGTCCGAAGACCAACTATCATAATCCAGAGTTGGTTGTTTTTGAGGAACTTTTTCAATCTCCTGCAATAAATGTAGAAAAAATGCACTTATACAATCACATGAATCCACTTGAAAATGGCATTTAGTCCCTCATCAGCACGTTGCCACATACAAAACAGAAAAAATTATTCTACCCTCTTCCAGTTTCGGTTTAGATTAACAAGGTTTTGGTATTTTTTAAAGAGAATGAATAAGTGGCATTAATGGGTATGAAATCTGAAAACTAATAGATGTACAAGTCCAAATACATCAACATCAGCGTCGAAGTCCCGCCGAATCTCTGATCACATGAATTCTAGGAGATTAAAATGTTATCAGACAAATCTTCTTCTCCAATGTAAGATGCGAGAACGTGAAAAGAACCTTTTGACTCTAACTCAACAAACTTAGACGCATGTTATATGAAACCGTTTGACCATCATAAGCAGTTGGTAAGCTGTAAGAGAAAACAGGCATTCCCTTGTCCACGGGTTACAAATATAAAAGGCAAGCAAAATCATAGCATTGCGATTAAGATCAAGTGATATTAACTTCCTTCTGCTTGAAAACAATAACAGAGCTATCCTGAAAATGACAAACAAAGTTTCTTACCCTGTATGTAAGAAGGGTTTCGAGAATTGAGTCTGTTCTCTTAGAGTCACCTGAACATCGGTGACAAATGTATGAACATAACTTTCTTCATGAAGGTCAACATGAAATGAAAAGGAAAGATATCTAGGGCCTCAATGTCAAGCAGGAAAGGAAATGCAATCTTCCGCCAAGTGTAAGAATATAAACACATTTACCAATTTCTTGAATTACATTCACGACCATTTCCTTCGGAAAGCCCATGCCAACAAAATGGTCGATCGCAGAGTCATCTGATGTTTCCACCTGTACAAATAATCAAAATCAGTTCCTACGACGCAACCGAAAGAATCTTTGTCAGTTCCAACACCCAAAATAACCATCTAAAGACTTACTGGTTCCTTGCAAAGAGCTTCGAGAATTAAACTCGAGTTTTCTTCACCTGAATATTATAGTCCATCAGGAAAAAGGTTTTCCAAGGGAGGATATCCATGACAAAATGAGGATTGCCAGGGGAAACTTACCATATTCCTGAATAGCATCCGAAACTGCTTTAACATTGAATCCCATCGCTATAAAATGATCAATCAACTTCGAACCAGACGACCCCGCTACCGAGATTGCCTGAATACAGTAAGTAAGTTCCCACTTTACTTGTCCAAAAGAGCAATATATTCTTATTGTCAAACTCTAATATGTTATTTACCTTCGATCCTGGACAGGCTGAAGCAATACCATCAATTTCTCGATCATCTTCACTGTCCCAGTCAAAATTATCTTCGCTTGAACGAAAGGAATCCTCACCCTGCTCAGTTTAATCATAAAACGTCAAGAAAAAAACCTCGATGACCAAAAAACCGAATATCTTCGGAACACAAATAAACAAGAACATGAACAAGTACGAAACCGTCAAGGGACCAAGAGAGAGTACCATTCTCTTGTAAGCTTTAGCTTGCTCCAGCTGCCCAAGAGAATAACAGGGCACTGTCCTCCTTCCTTGATGAAAGACATTAGAACCGAACAGTTAAAACAACTAATCCTCCAGCCATAATTGATTAAAGAGCTTTCCATGCAAAATGTACACATAAGTGAGGAGGAGGAGAATTAACTTACACCAGTTGGGACCGGCAGCTCCAAGACAAGGATGACGATGATGTTTGAGAACGAAATTTATTAGAAGATTGCATGCTTTTTAATACTTTTAACTAAGATTTTAGCATGGTTCATAGGTGTCGGCTCATTAGGAACCTTGTTATTTCATTTGCATGCTAGGTGGCAGTCACTAAGGTAGAGTCGATGGTTATTTAATTGTTTTAGAAAGGATTTAAATTGCATAATTTTTTGAGTTCTCCGCAATGAGCTAAAAAAGTTAGCATAATATAAAAATTTTGAGATTAAGAAGAAAATTAGACAACATGATATTGTTGATTAATCTAGTTGTTTAATATCATTTTCTAGGGTTTAAAACTTCACATGTACAATTGTTTGGCAAACACATCACAATTACATTTACCAACGAGGCTAAAATCAAATTGTCAAATAATTAACAACTTTTTTGGTAATTCACATCTGACCTCCAAATGTTCATAAAAAGCATGGCCTAGTCCAAAAACCAATGCATTTAGGGCAACACAGTAGCCATAGAAATGGCACCCTCGACAGTCAAAACAGGGTCATCCTGCTCCAAGCTCAAGAAGAGGAACCATTTAAACAGGGTTTGAATTGAGAGATGACATCGGCCTCTATGCTGCTGAGGATGACGCTTTCATTGTTTTCTCGATCTTCGTCTTTCGTGGCCGATGCTTCGCTCGAGTTTGATGGGACCAAATTATCAGTTGGCTGCAGATCAGCACTCGGCAGACGTGAAGCAGGCAGAGAATTCTCTCTCCGACGAGGGTCGTCGCGTGATGTAATCCACACAAACTTCATCGTGCTGTCTTTCCACTGCTTGCCATTTACATATGCCTTCTCAGCTGAATATCGAGTCGTGAAACTTACGCGAGCCGAACATTGTCTCAGTTCTTTTGAACCATCACCATTGCAAGATTCATCATCTTCTAGTTCCAGCATAGACAGTTCTCCAAATGATGAAAAGTGCTCCTTCAAAGCATCAACCTAGAAGACAGGAATATTAGGTTTACATTTGGTGGTCCTCACAAGAGAAAAAAGAGAAATCTAGATGTGGGGGAAATGCAATTGAGATATGACCACAGGAGAGAGACGTACATTTGCCAAGTCGGATGGTAATGGGGGAAAAATTCTGAAAGTAGTTGGACGGTTGTCCAGCTTATATCTACTCACTGCCGAAGGACCCCTTGGAGATGGTGTTGGGCGGATTGGTAGCTTTGCACTTGCAGGTTCTTGTTGCATTATTGCTGAGTTGATTTTAAGATCGAATGGAGTAGCATTAGCCGCCGACTTGTTTCTATCCCCAGAACTATCACCGCGTGGAGAAGCACCAGAAGCATCAGGATCACTGGGGCTTGGAGTAGCAGCATTTACGCCGTCGGTTGCACTTCCAGTTTTTTGTCTCTTCGGAGAAGGCTCAACCACAATCTCACTGTCATTGCTTCCACCAGCCTGCAAATAACATAGTGATCAATTTCTGGAGGGTCTAAAATTTTATGTATGTAAGGTGCCACAAAGAAGCGCAAAAGAACAATTTGAAAGAAACTAAAGCAATCGGATAGATATCCAACCACATCGCAGTATGACAGGTTTGTTTGTAAGGACAACGAACAACCAACAAGGGCAAAGGAAAAACGAGCAGGACCAAGTCTGCAGGGAAGAATCCTGAATTCTTCTCAATAATAACAATAATAAGTCAATCTCCACTCTAACAGAGTGGAAATCTGGCTTCTATAGGAATAGACTTCTCGAAACTTACAAAAGTCACCAAATGCTTAATAATCTTAATAATTCCAAACAAAGTTTATGAATGAGGGCTCCCAATAATAATAATAATGCAATCCCCTCTTAACATCATATAGTCTGGTATTTTACAAGAATAGTCTTTCAATGTAATTACAGAAGAGATCATAAACTGCTAAATAATTATAATAAATCCTAACAAAACAGTTTGCAAACAAGCTCTTGGAGGTCCAAATCCGTCCCAAGATACCTAAACAAGCATGAGTTCCAAATAACAGGCATTTCTTAACATGCTTCATTTCTTAGGACTTCTATGTTTCACAGAAAGGCACAAAACCAGAAACAAAGACATCATTCAGCCTCACAGATTTCCTGTACAAAATAGTTAATGAGCCCATTGATAAGTTCTCAATGGTTAAAACTCAACAGCTCTACTTGCATCAGCACTGCAACATAAATAAATTTCAGCGCTACCCTACTATGGAAACCAAAACAGACAATATAAAAAGTTCCAGCGCAAGCATACTCTGACTTACTTGCTTCTCAAATTTATGCAGCTGACGTCTGAAGTCATTCCGCTTCTGCTCCAACAACTCTTGCTTCTTACGCAATTCTTCCTTCAATCGTTCCAACTCCAGCTTCTTTTGCGAAGAAGGTGGCGTCCTGGGCCCATTTACATTTACAGGCTTAGAGTGATCCATGGGAAGTGAAGAAATATTCGTCGAAGGAATAATAACACTCTTCGGAGCAGAGGCTTGAAAATGTTCTTTTGCTTTACTAGCAATAGGAGTATGCAACTGAGCCGAGCCTGCACCTCCAACTCGTGGAGCTAAAGATACACTGCTACTGCTGCTCATATTGTCATCAATGTTATCTCGGTTGGCCCACAATAACTTGATAAAACGGTTTCCCATCACAGCATCAGGTGCATTCAAAGCAGCTTCCGCCTCTTCCCTTTTCGAGAATTGAACAAAAGCTCTCTCACCATTGACTGGAATGTAGATATCAATAATCTGTCCAAATTTCTGAAAATGGGCCAGGAGAGCCTCCCTACTATTGCTTTTCTGTGGAATGCCACACACAAATAGCGTCCGTAGTGCCTTATGAGGTCTCAGATGATTGCGCATCACATCATTCTGTATGAACGATGAATCCATTGCTTTTGGTCCAGTATTAACAATGGCAATCCTCTTGCCTGGGCGACCACTGCGCACACCGCTCATAACATTATCATCTTCCTTATTGTCATCCACCGAACCCCCTGAAGTACTTATCTGCAATATGTTTTTTTCTCTCACATCGAATCTATCTTTTGAGCCAGAAATTCTACCCCATTCTGATCGAGTTGTGTTCTGTGATCCAACAGCGACTGTAGAGCTTCTATTCCGCAACTCGTTGTCAGGGTCATTATTTGACCTGGTATGATGACGATCAGAATGGTCAAAACTTATACAAGGTTCAGTCTCATCATTTTTCAGCGAGTGCAGCACTGAGTTCGCATTACACTTCTCAGGGCCGTCATTGTTCCAAAGGGGCTCATCTGGATCATATACATCGGACCCACCACCAGCAACCAAACCAGAATAAATACCGTTGACGCCTAAGTTACTATCATGAATTCCTAGCTTGCTATTTTGTTTATGCGTGCCTCTACTTGTCAACATTGCGGAATGAGATTGAGGAGGCACCGGAGGGAGAACCTGAGAGCTAACAGGTGCACTGAGCAGTTGTCCACTTGGCAGCAAAACTGGTAGGTTAAACTGTGAAAGGCTCTGCACAGACCAATGAAACAAATTAGAAAAGCTAAGCATACAATGTCCTTAGACTATCATATTCTGACATCTCAATAACAACTGCCACAGATATAAACCGGAGCAATGAACTCCGTTATCAAGCTCCTTGAAACAGTAAATTGAAAATTAACATATTAGATCCAACCCATGAAACACGCACAAGCATAGAACTACTGAGGATGAACCAGGCAACCAGCCCCTCCCCAACTTGGAGGCTTCTTAGCATAGAACATATTCCAGCAATTTGATTTAAAATGCTGAGGAGGAACAACTCGCAATCATCGGTTCAACACTGCTTTGCATTGATCTATTTATTGCCAGCCCTCAAATAATAGCGGGTAACAAAAAAAAGGCCAGAGGACTAATCTTGCGCAATGTTAAGTCAACCGATAATTTATCAGTTAAGTCACGGGGTTCGGGTAAAAGGCAACAATTAAAAGAGGCCATTCAGCTCCAACAACTAAATGCGACACGAAAACCGCATTACCTGGACATCTTCGACAACAATCCGATTAACACCGTGCTCCATAGGGCACATGTCGCCCCTCAGACAAAACCCCTGCTCCTCGAAGTCCCTACACCGCCTTCTCCCAACCCCGACCGGCCCCCGGAACCCCATAGGACCCGGTCTGAACCCCCCGTACCCCCCAGGTGGGCCGGGGACACCTGGCCCTAACCCCCTCCCTCCGAACGGATTCGGGTTAACCGGCCTCCAGTTCGCACCCGAGGGACCACGTCCCCGGTGGTTCTGGAACTTCCCCTCCCGGAACGGCCGGCCATTCTCAAACGGCTGATGCCTTTCGTTCCGCCTAGCATAGGCCGGGCCCGGGGTAGCGAGGGATGCAGATTCCGGAGATTGGGAGCGGGCGTCGGAGCCGGCGCGGCGGCGGTGCTTGTGGTTGCGATCGTCGTCGGAGAGGTCTTTCTCGTCGTCGCCGGGGGAGAGGCCACGCGAGGACTTCGCCGGCGACGCCGCCGCCTTCAGCTCCATCCGCTTTTACCGCCCTCCGCCACCGACAACAGTGGTTATGTACAGACAGGGAAATGGTCGCTACGACGTCGTTAGATGAGAGAGAAATTTAGTACGGAAATTGTGGGAACTGGAAGAGCCTATGGAAAGGGGTAAAAGTGGGATAAAAGAAAAAGAAAGAGTTTATTTCTAGCTGGATGGAGCTCACTGGCCCAGAATCTGTTTTGGGCTCAAACGTAGAAGCTCAATGGGCCTTTTCTGCTGTCCCGTCGGGCCTTATTTTACAATAAATATATAAATAGTTCATAATTACAAGTAAGCTTAGATCCGAAAATTCCCAAACTACCATTAAATTACAAGTAATGTCATTTTAAGACGTATTATTGAAATTTGGACTTATGTTATTATGGAATTTCATCCCCAAACTGCCATTAAATTACAAGTAAGCTTAGATCCGAAAATTCCCCGGATACATCATCAACTTATCAAACTGCAACAACACAAGCAACACAACAAACAGCACCGGCCACACGGGCCAATCTTCTTTAGTTCCGACGAAATGGTTTGAAGAAGTAATGCACAACAAGTGACTCTCTCCGGAGACTTCGGAGGAATACCGAAATCATAATCGTCTGTTGCTGGACAGACTGGCTTAACCGGATACGAGCTGTGCGGCCCGCTTGGAGTGTCTTTCCCCGACGAAGCACCTCTGGTCAAGTCATTCGAGGTCAAAGGACTAATCGCGGTTGTATAAGCGGGTTCGTTAGGCACTTCTGTTACTTTGTCAGGAACTTGTTTGAACTTCCTAGGCTCAGGCTGTACATGAGGATGCTGCCAAGGTGAATCCATGGCCTGGTTTGGTTTTACTTGTCCAAATCCTGAGGTCTGAGGAACAGGAGAAGGAGGGGTACATTCCTTAGGAGCTGCAGCTGTGAGCCCTGTTGCCTTAGTTGGAAATGTAGGTGTAGCCGCAGCGTCTATTCCCTTCGAATCGGCCCGTTCATACTCTCCTAGTACTTGTTTCCTGTGGTGAGGAACAGGACTGACGCTTCTTTCGGGGACCCTTGTCGGAGCTGACAAGGAAGTCGAGCGAGTTTCATCGCCGAGTACGGCACTTACTGCAGCTCTGGTGAGCGCCATCAGATTAAGCTCTTGTTCAGCTGGAGGACAAGTTCCTGACTTCAGGTATTTTGGTTGTACTTGGTGGGTTTTTTCATGGTTCCAAGTTTTAAATAGAACAAGCACAAACATCTAAACCTGTGTACTGTAAGAGAATATGATTTTTTAATGTTTTTATAATCTTAAGAAAGGAACCAGAACATTAGGTGAAGTGTGAGGCTTACACAGAATCAATGCCTCTTTGTTGGGTTCCAATTGAAGATAACTTTTACTTTTGTTAGGACGTGTTATTGAAATTTGGACTTGTGTTACTATGGAATTTCGTCCCCAAATTATCATTAAATTGCAGATAAGCATAGATCCGAAAATCCCCCGAACAGATCAACCTGTCAAAATGCAACAACAAAAGCAACATCACAAACAGCACCGGCCACACTGGCCAAACTTTTTTAGCGACGACAAAATGGCTCGTAGAGGCAATGCACAGGGACGGCAACTAGTGACTCTCTCCGGCACTTTAGTCATTCCTCGTACTTTTACCCTTCACCTGCTAAGTTAAACTACTAAGAAATGTAAGTTTTACATAATTCTATTATTCTACTTAGTTCGAGTGAATTTGTCGGTTATTATCGTACCCTTAACCATTCCCAGTTACTTTCGGAAGGAAAAAAAACACCACAAATTTTTAGAAAATGTAAGGAATGATGATGCAGACTCATACTCACCTGTATCGGATTATGAAAAGTGTGAGAAAGTAACGAGTTTGGCACCTTGATTTGCAAGTTGGAACCTCAAATTAGCACAAAAAAAATTATCGAATCATTTTCAAATAAGATTAAATAATATGATAATATTATGTACCCAACTAACAACTATACGGCAATCTTCATTTCCCTTTCGCTTATCATTTGATTCCTTTGTTGTAGCACATCCAAGTTAATTGAATCATTAATCGGATTTTGATGCCTCGTCGAAACTTATCCTTTTTTTATATTTGATTCTCCTAAGAAAAAATATTACCACAAAAAATTAGTGAAAATTTCGAAATTAAGAGTACAAAATTAGTTCTCAAACATTGGATAATGTACAGAATTAAAACCACCAAACGGTGTGGCAGATGCCAATCTTGAGGGTCACTCCTCCTTCTCATCATTGCTCCTATATTCTTTTTGGTCCCTGGATTTGTATCTTCTCCACTCTTCACCACAAACTTTCTTAATATCTGGATTTGATTGCCCACTTTTCCATTTATCACGAACCAGGTTCCCTTGATCGAGCTCAACCTTTTTTGTTCTTGGTTGACTGGAGTGTGGAATGTATGAAGGAGTCAACGAGTCGTCTCTACACGACGGGTCTTTCGCGAAGTTGGTCGTGATCATCTCCTGCGAATCAGATGGAATGTAAGGGCGATGAGGTAAAGGATTGGCTGCTGTTGTTGTTGTCGAAGCTACGCTCCGATATCGGTCCTGTGCTGGACTAATGGATTTTGTCTCCGGAGACTTCGGAGGAATACCGGAACCATAATTGGCTGTTGCTGGACCGATTGGCTTAACTGGATACGAGCTGTGCCGCCCGCTTGGACTGTCTTTCCCAGACGAAGCACCTCTGGTCGAGTCATTCGAGGCCAAAGGACTAATCGCGGTTATATAAGCGGGTTTGTTAGGCACTTCTGTTACCTTGTCAGGAACTTGTTTGAGCTTCCTAGGCTCAGGCTGTACATGAGGTTGCTGCCAAGGTGGATCCATGGCCTGGTACTCCGAGCAGAACTATCTTGGTTTGAGTAAGCAGGTTCTGTCGGCATTTCTTTCGCCTTCTCCGGAGATTGGGAGCGGGCGTCGGAGCCGGCGCGGCGGCGGTGTTTGTGGTTGCGATCGTCGTCGGAGAGGTCTTTCTCGTAGTCGCCGGGGGAGAGACCACGCGAAGACTTCGCCGGCGACGCCGCCGCCTTCAGCTCCATCCGCTTTTACCGCCCTCCGCCACCGACAACAGTGGTTATGTACAGACAGGGAAATGGTCGCTACGACGTCGTTGGATGAGAGAGAAATTTAGTACGGAAATTGTGGGAACTGGAAGACAAGAGCCTATGGAAAGGGGTAAAAGTGGGATAAAAGAAAAAGAAAGAGTTTATTTCTAGCTGGATGGAGCTCACTGGCCCAGAATCTGTTTTGGGCTCAAACGTAAAAGCTAAATGGGCTTTTTCTGCTGTCCCGTCGGGCCTTATTTTACGAGATAGTTTTTATAATAGTATTTTTCATTTATAAAATTTAAATTCATTATATTTCTTTTATATGATAAAAGAATTGTATCAACTATCAAGCGTATAATTACTAATTATCAAAATTTTGAAAAATCATTCGAAGAAGAGAGTTGTTTTATCAGCCGGAAAATAACACTTTATCATTGCTAATAACATATTTCATCCAAATTCAAATCTACCATGAACAAATAAATATGAATAAATGGTACTAAAGTTGTCTTCAACGGTTAGATGTTGTTTATCGGAAATTAAATTGAGAAAGATGATAAGAGATATTCAAGGTCATTATTTAACTAATATTTAGCAACATCCTTCATGTTTAGAGGATACATATTTGGACCATAGCTTCTCATCACCAATTGCTCTCCCACGAGACAAAAAGTTTCAAGAGAAGTTTGTTAAGCTATTACTCGATACTAAAATAAGTACTCGACCAAACTAACACCGGAGGGACCAGACCACGGAACTTGAACGGTAACAAGGGTCCCACCGTACTCGAATCCGACCACCTTCCCGTTAACCTTACAAACCTTGGGTTGCTTCGACGCGTACACCTTCATCTCCCCCTCACCCTTCACCCCGATCTTCACCGACCCATCTCCACCGTACTCCAATGACTTGATCGCCCCACCGGAGTTGAGCATGTTGGCCAGCCCGATGGGGGCGAACTGGGTTGACTTCCCGTGCAAGGTTGCGACGGGCGAGACGGTGATGAGCTCGAAGTTGAAGGGCTCGAGAGAGAGCTCGATGGGTTCGGTTGGCTTGGAGAGGACGAGCTTCTTGGTTTGTTGCATGTACATTGCGAAGGTTTCGACGTTTTCGGTTTGGATGGGGCGGTTGCCGCTGTTCCACTCGATGTCGTTGGGGTTGGTCTTGGCTGTCACCTTGTGTGAGAATTGGGAAGCGCATTGGTTGCGCCTTGTCTCTCGGCTCCACCCTCCTCCTTGGCAGTTGAATGCTCCGATGACTCCGGTGAACTGAAAAAACCGTCCACATTAACACAATGTTAGTTTCGTTGCAAGGGTAATATTATGCTTCTTGCTAATTGTGGGAAATACTTCTTTCAATTGTGTTAAAGAGTTTGATTTGTGTATATAACATTTTAACATTTTATTGTCCTTACACCTATGATGACATTGCTAGTTGCGAGAGTAATAAATTTGTTTATACATTTGAATACTCGACTTACCCATTGAAGAAAAATTTGAATATATACGAATTCAGAAATTTTGGATTAGATACGGAAATTGTAATACGCAAACCGAAAAAGCCGAAAAAAATGAGTTCCAAAATAATATAGCTGAGAATCACCGCACCTTGTTGAGATTCCAGATCTTGAGCATGGTCTTGCCATCATGAAGGGGGTCATCGAAGAGGCAGTCCCTGGTCGGAAGCGCGTAGTACTCGCACCGGAGGATGGACCCGTCCGGCATCACGAGGCGCTTGAGCAGGGGGAAATTGTGGTTCCCGACAGCGTCGCTGACGTAGATGGGACCGCCGGAGATGGCCCTCGAGGCCGCGTGGAACTCGGCGCAGGGGTGGGTGGATTGGAACATGTCCCAGTCCGGGTGGATGAAGTTGCCCATCCACAGGCTGTTGTAGGCGCAATGGACCATGTGACATCCTTGGAGCCAGAATGTGCCATTGGGATCTCCGGATGGGTCGGTGCACCAGAAATCATCACCTGTACACAATATATAGCATATGAACAATTCGATTTACTAGTTATGCGGAAAATATAAATTTGATCTTCGTTTGCATAAATTTGATTTTGTATGCCAATCAAATTAATTACTAAAGTAACTTGGTCCCCGTGTTTCAGTAGATTCGGGTTTGGTTTGACTTTTCCCTTCATTGTTCTTTTCATTGCGCATGGGGTAATGATGGGGCCCTAAGCTAAATCTACCAACATTAAATTAAAGCACTGATTATTATTAGTCAATAGCCACGAATTTCAACTATATATTCTGGACCTACAAACACGTAAACATTTGAAAAACCACAACTTTAGGTCGGTAATAATTTTTTTTTAATAAAAAGGATTATTTTAATAAGATATTGATTGAGATCAAGTTGCCGAATAATCATCTAACTAATTCTCAAACTAAACCAATGTCAAATATATTAGACAAAGGTTATAGAAACGTACCGACACGGCCAAGAGATATGGCCTCTGTCCCAAGGAACATGAAATCATTGCAGTGCTCCATACTTGCAATTACTCCGTTTCCTTTGAAATGCTTCCTTACAGAGGCTGTTAGTGCCTTGTAGTACGCCTTTGCGAGGTCCACTCTTCCACCATAATTTTCGCACACCATTTCCAGCAACTAAAAAAAAAATTAACACAGTAAACACAATATTAAAATTTTGATATTGTTCGACTCAAAATACGAAAAATTAGATAAAAGAAAAATGTGCAAAACTTACATGGATGACGTCCACTTTGACTCCATCTATTCCAACTTTCTCCAAGTGCGAGTGGATGCCCTCGTACATCTGGTCAACTTTCTCCGGAGGCACCAATCCGACGCCGTTGTTGACGATCTTGTCCACGGCAAGATCCTCCATCGTGGTCTCAAGCCCAGGGGACAGCTTCGGCCTGATGACCTCGGCTTCCGGTAGGCCGGGGACGTTGGGCCGGAGCCCACCCCAGTACCCACACAGTGCGTGCCACACGTACACATAGTCCACGGTCCCAAATTCAGACTTTAGGTCCTTAATAAAGGCCCCCATACCCTTCTCACTGGACCCATTAGCCAGGCCCGTTGGACTTACGTAGTCCCTGAACTTGTAGTTCTCTTGGAACTTCAAAAGCCTGCATGGCATTTGCTCGCCTGCTGCGGTCTGGTTCATGCCTTCCGTCGTGATCGGGTCCTCATCGTGGCTGATTGACTGCCAACCGTCGTCGATCAGGACGAGGCCCGGCGGGCACCCGCCCTCGACGAGGCCCTTGACGCCTTCCCATATACCTTGAGGGTGTACGGTGAGGTAAAATGCATCCCAAGTGCACCAGCCAAACTTGTCAACAATTCCTGGTGGGCTTTTCTCGTCCAATAGCTTGAACGTGCCCAAATGGGCCCGAACCACCTTCATGGCGTCCTTGACCAATGCGAATGGATCGTCGCCGACATGCACGTAGACCACGCTTCGGAACGTGGATCCAGTGACCTTGGTGGACCCACTTTCCACGCAGGCGTCCACGTGGTCATCGTGGCCGGGCTGGAGCGAGGCCCGGAACGAGCCTTCAATGAGAGGCAACAACATGACATACGATCGACCTGTGTCGGACTTGTCAAGGATGACCATCTGGGTCTCCTTCTCAAGGTCACGCCCATTGGACCCGGCCCAATGGGTAGTCCACCACACCTTGAACCTGAAAATGCTCATAAACCTTGTGTCCTTGAGCTTCCCTATGGATACCACGTGTCTGTCTTTCTTCTCCAATGAGTCGAATCCGATAAAAGCGCCTTTAGAGACAAGCCTTTTCTCTCCGTGGATGTAAGGAGAGGGAGTGACGGTTATATTGCGAGGGACATCAAAGAGAAAGGGAAAGCCATTGGCTGTGAGGTTTGACCCTTCCAAGGAGACCAAAGACTGGTTGGTTCTCCCATCCATTAGTCCTTGAGGACCAGAACTCTCTTTGGTAAGAATTGGAGCCATTTTTTTTTTTTTGCAAGAGGAGAGAAATTTGCAAGGGGCAATAGTTGTTTGTAGGTTTGGGATGGGAAGAAGAGGAGATGGATGGTTTCTTATATAGGAAAATAATTGTTGGATGGAACCAAAAAGTTAAAAAAGGTGGAGAGATTCTTTGGTTGGAGAGAAATTGGAAACTTGGAAGTGTGAAGGTTTGTAATTGTAATTGGATTCGGTTTGATGAGGTTCTAATGCTTGTAATCTTTTTGGGTCTTTGTTTGCTTCGGCTCAAATGGCAGTGGTTATGGCTATTTATAAGCTCAGGTGGGAAATGGAAATCAGGTGACCGACAATTCTCAACATTAACTTTTAGTTAATAGAACTCTTAATTATGATATATGGAGTAGAGTCGGCTGGGATGTGAGCCGACAATTCTCTAGGGATCGAAGGTCGGCTACTGGTTAGTCCGAGAGACAAAAGTGTCAACGTTCAATTTAGTGTCCGGATCTGACCTAAATATTAACTAATATGCGTCAAAAAATAAATTATGTTGATGAATATATGAGGGAAAATGCTGCCATTTTAATTTATAATATATTGCTCAATTTTGTATTGTTCCGGTGAGAATAATTTACCCCACTTTTGTTTTGAGATCAGTGAGGAAAAAAACGAAACACCCTAAAATAATGATGGTGTAAATTTTTGGTCACTATAGCGTATCATGGCTCCCCATGTGTTGAGTCATTAGGTACAATAGTAATATAAACAACTGTTTTAACTATTTTATATTTTCGTGTTAAATATAAAATTCTGAATTTGATATGAAAATGAGTTTTCAAATCTGTATAAATTAGATATAATTTTTTTAATATTTTCTGGTGAAATGGACTCTAGAGGGTGAAACATTCCTTGCATGAACATTATCATTTGATACCTTTCAGAAAATGAAATCTCCTCATCGTTCAGTTCTTTATTTCTTTTATTCTTGTGAATCTCTTCTATCACGTCGTAGTTAGATGTAGATAAAGCATATTCTGGTTCTCCTGGAAATGCTGTCACTATATACTTGACATTTCTTTCAGATATTAGAATATTGGCGATGGATTTTTTTAATTGCCACGGTGAAAATTAATAATTTTCCACAAGGAAAGAACTGTTGAGTGAGGATCGAGTCATGCGGTGCAATTGTGATTGAAATTTATGATTAAACTAAAACAACTTAATTAGTTGATTTTGTTTTTAAATTCAGATCAAACAAAAATTCAAATGATGATATATATTTAATGTAGAACACTATAGGAAGTTACTTTTTTTTATTTATATATTTGTACGATTAGTAATACAAACATAGCGATATCATATTTGAAGAAAATAACGTCGAAATAGATTTTTTTTTCTTGTCGAATTGAGCTCTCCCTCATTTCGGATTTTTTTATACTAAATTTACCACAACCTAATTTGAAGAGGTTAGCGGTTTCAATTGAAATAGAAAATTCTGCACCGAATAGTAAAACATTTCTCTCATATGTAATGTCTTCATAGTTATATAGAAGAGTTTGTAATTCACCCAAAAAAATTATAGAAGAGTTTGTAGCTCTATTTCCACTAAAAAAGTTAAACTAGAATCTTAATCCAGAACACTCATGTCATTTGATTTCGCTACTATCATTATTATTATATTTGAAAAAAGGAAACTTCTTACCTATTAAAACAAATCACCTCCGTAAATCATGGAGTTTACTTACATCCACTCGCGAATCTGTGAGATGATTCGACCGCTTATCTTGTTAGAATCAAACAACGTGGACCCTTGCCTCGAAGAGAGTTGCCAATAAACTATCAAAAAGGAAACACGTACTTAATAGAAATTTTATTATTTACAATAAAAACATTGTAAAGTAGATGTATGATGTTTGTTTCTTTATCAAAAATCATCTTCGATTTCTATTTAAAGTATATTAATTGGTCAAATTTAAAATTTATCAATAAATATATTAATTAAATATCAATACGTTATATCGTCTGCAGAAAATCAAAGAATAATATTCGAATAAATGGTCAGTTCCAAGAGAAACAAATAATATAAATTGAAAGGATTAAAGGAATAAAGTACTTCCGTTAGCTAGATGAGAACCGCAGGCCAATAGGCGACACATATTTTGATTCTACTTTCCATGTTTTGCCATCGCAAAAAAATTATTGTCGAGAGTATCATTATAAATATTATAAATTAATCTAGTCAATATAGAATAAACATAACTTTATGACCTTAAATTTTAATGTTAGATATTCATGTTGTAACCTTTATATGCCCAATTAAGTAACAAACCTTTTATCATTTTAACGGAATTGGAAATCAACACCTTGCTAAATATCATCGGATTGTGAATTAAATATTTTTTTATTCTTAGGACCGAAATTCAAAATTATATTAAAACCTCCTACTTGAAATAATTCTATTCAAATGTATTTTTTCGGAAATTTGAGATTCAGTACAAATTGTCAGCCATATTATCTCTTACCTACCTGTACAAAGAGAATTATAAATAATTTTAAAACAAAAGAGTTATGAATTTAGTACATTTTTAATTAGTATAAGAGATTCTGGTCCATGGCCGTGTCAAATCCGCAGCTCCAATTTGGACCGTTAAAAATATGCTTCACATTGATTGAGCATCTTATTTTATGTAACCTACTCCCGCAATATATTACCAGAATGCTCGAGAAAAAGAGGGAAAAAAGATAAAGTATAAGAAAAGAAAAGAAAAGAAAAGATTATATTCTTATTCAAAGTTGCAAGAGTTTCTTGGAAGTACTAGAAGTTGTAAAATAAAGGTTTTGGAGTTCCAATTTAGTCGATACATTGAATTGAGCTGCCCGAGTTGTTTTAAAAAGTTGTACCACAAAATTATATTTATTACTTTAATATTTTTGGCAAAAGAATAAATTGATCCTACAAAAATAAGACAAGTAAAACTTTAATGCTAAATTTTTTAATTTTTCTTTGATTTCTGATATTTGAGCACCAACTTTACTGATAAATTATTCGAACACCAATTAGTACAACAAATTTAGATTTGAAAAAATTAATAAAACTGAGGCATTCGATCAATCCAAAAAATTAGATTCACCCAATTGTTGCTACTGGATAATGACTGCTCTTTTCTCTTTATAGGACGAAAAACCTTTTGAATTGGCCAGTACTGACAAACAAATAAATAAGATATAAAATGTGGAATTTAGGGGATCAGGTAGATGGTGCGCCGATCATTGCCACGTGTAGCACTCTCGGGCACTTATCTTGTCACCGTCCTCAAAGTAAAGACTTCGTACTTTTTGTCTTTTAAAATAATAAATTCGGTGACACGTGGGAAGCAGAGGAAGCGCCAGCTTTGCTTACTTCCTGGGCAAGAAATGCACCGCTGGGAAGTTCTAGAAACGACACCGTAGCTCTTGAACTTTAGATTTGGGTAGGAAGGAATTAGGAAGCAGTTGGAGTTAACTAAATTAACGAACGTCTTACCTTGATCAACTACTTTAACAACCACTAAGAAACTGCCAAATAATTGTACTTTTAATCAGAATAGTTAGATCAAACTTTTTGATATCGTTTTTATTATCTGTTATTCGATATATTGAGTCGACTAATAATTATTTTTTTCATGTCCTATCTAATCAAATTTAGATTAATCTGGACTACTACAAATAACATTTTGCTATTAAAGCTTTTCGTACAGATGGTGACATTGTGGTCGGTACGCTCTTACGACTTGATGAGAAGCAGTTGAGAAAGCAACTAATTAACGAACAACTGGATGAACAACCGGAAAAGCCATTCCAAAGCCGCCGCGTCCTTGGTTTATCGGTAGATGGAGAGGTTTTAGAAAATTGATCGGACGTGTAAAAGTAACACTAATTCCGGCAGAAAACCAAGTCAGTGCGGGCCAACAAAAATTTGGCGTGTTATATCTTGTATGGCCAGAGACTAAGACAATTTTCTTAAGAGAAAATTATCAAAGAAATCCGATGGTTTCGCACTTTTTTGACATATGATCATGTACTTCAAAAACGACCAAACGAATACTGAGGTTAGGGATCAAGGTTCACATATGATCTTGCACCGAGTCTATATATGAACCCTGAACTCTAACCTCAAGACTTGTTTGGTCGTTTTTGAAGTACAAGATCATATATCAAAAAGCACGAAACCACAAGTACTAAAATTAAACTTTTCCTTTTTCTTAAAAAACAGAGAAGAGACAGAGAAAACTAAAATTGTGTTTATCCAATTTTTATTACGGATTAAAGGATAGTGAGGCCTTGCCACCTACCGATGAGATGTGATGTAGATTTCTCATAATCTTCTGGGAATTAAATGGTCATTGCGTTAGGAGGAGCTTAAGTTTCTTCTTTATTTTCAGGGTGAGATTATTATAGCATTCACATATTTTTCTTTGTGGACGTGGGTCCATCCCTTATCCGAAAGCATAATAACTAACCGACCACCATTGCCGTTAATATAGTGGATCAACAAAGATCTCATGAATGTACATGCTGACCCTTTTCCCATATCTTAGTGCCACCTACATATCCGTTATAAAAACATGAGGAGCTTAATGGACCGTGTACAATAGTACAAGTGTCACCCATTTAAATGGGTATGATAAAATTTTCAATTTTTTAACTTAAAATTGTTTACAATAGAAAAATTATTTAAAAAGTTATTTAATATTATAATTATTTTATATTTAAACTACCATTTGATGTAAATGAAAAAAATAATTTAATTAATCAAATAAATTATCTTAACAATCAAATAAACTATTTAATATAATAGAGTAAATTATTTGATTTAACCGAATAAACTATTTGAACATATGATCGACTAAATCTATCTAAAATTCATAATTAATTTTATCAAGTTAATTAATTTAATGCTCATTTTAATTTTTGGAGTGACTACCAAATTTGGTGCTCATTTTTTAAGGTAAACTATTTGATTTAATTGAATAAATTATTTAATATAACTGGATAAAGAATTTGATATAACTAAACAAATTATTTGATATTATAAATTATTTGATATAATCAGATAAACTATTTCATATAAATAGATAAACTGTTTCATATAATTGGGTAAATTATTTACATAATTGGGTAAACTATTTGATATAACTGAATAAATTATTTGATATAATTGAGAAAAATGTTTGAATATATATTCAACTAAATTATCTAAAAATCATAATTAATATCATCAAATTAATTGTTTAACACGACATATAATATGATATAAGAGGGTAAACTATTTGATATAATCAAAACAATTATTTGATATAACAAATAGATTATTTGATAGAACCAAATAGATTATTTGATATAAATAGTTAAGCTATTTGATTTAATCGAGTAAATTATTTATATATAATTGAACTAATTATTAAATATAATCAGATATATCATTTGATATAATTAGATAATCTATTTGATGTAACAGATTAGATCATTCAATAATACCAATCACATAACTCAAATAAAAACACCAATTAAAATCAACACTCTTTGTTAAGACCAAAGAAAAATAATCACCCCTTGATTAAAGCATAAAAAATGAAAAAATAATCCAAATTAATTATCCTATCTTTTTTCGTGATCTATTAACACACATATACACACCGTTAAATTTGACGCTGTTGGACTTGGAATAATTTGGCACCCATTATTTTGGGCCCAAATGTGGTCCAGCAACATTTGTGTTTAAGATAAACATTGGAAAAGATGAGTTGGCAAACTACCTTTGTAGCTCTGCCACTTGGATTTTTTGGATTGATTTGTCATGCTTGGACTTCTCCTATAAAAGGGGAAGAAAGCAGGTGATCATTCTGGTAACTTTTCCACCGAAAATACACACACAGCAGAGTAGAAGGATTATTTCGGATTGGTTCCGAAATTCTCAGATTTTGCAACAGTTTGGAAATTCGTGGAAATCATTCACGAATCCGAATCCGATCGTGATCGTGAATCAACCAGTAGCAAGATCTCGTCAAGACGATCCGGGAAAGCTCGCTACAACAAGTAATTTTCGTTATTTGTTAATGAATTATGCTTGTGGATTATTGTGTAATTAGCTATAATTAGTTGTTAATTATGTGTTAATTATGCTTTTAATCCTTCAGACGCGATTGTTTTTAAAACCATCTTAAGCTCTAATTTCGAAGTAGTAAAGAATGTTGGTAAATACAAGTTAAATAACGGACTTGAATAGTTTCCTATTTTTTTTTTTTTTGGATTGACATCTTTCTCAATTTCATTTTTGATAAACGTCTATGATCGAATTGACATATAGTTATTAGAAGATTACTATTAATATAAAATTTAAAGTATACAATCTTAACAAATTCAAATACGATCAATAGAGCTTTATGTTACAATGGCTGAGCCCATTAATAATCCTTGCTATTGAGCCTATTGTCGATGCTACCATTGATCCAGTTGTTGACATCGAGTGACTTTGATGCAATATCTGAGCAAGTTTTCAAGATATTGCCAGGGCTAGCAGAAAGAGAAAAAGAGTTCCAAAACAAGTACCATATGATGAACCATTGATCACTAACCAACAGATCAACTTATGTTTTGAAAATAATAGGATTTTAAGCGATTACACTTGACTTTGGCACTTTATTTAATGAATGAAGATCATTGAATTGTTTGAATATAACCATCTATAAAAGAGATTAGATAGAAATCTGCATCCAATAATTCCACCGTGTTCTAATCTCAAAAGAGGAAAGTCTCAAAATAAATGAACCCACCTATGTGTTTGTACTTCAGAGTTCAGAGCATGTCTCATCAAGGGGCTCGCAATCGAAATGGATTGGCAGTACCACTTGACTAGCTTAACAACATGAAAAGTGCATTTAAAACCTTAGCATCCACGAACCCGGCGACAAGCTTCCAAACCCACGTGGCCACATGCCTTCGCCTCCTCAAGAACCTCACCGACCAGCGCCTCATCTCCACGGGAAAGGCCCTCCACGCGAACTTGATCAAGCTGGGTACTTCGCAGGAGCGCTACATTAGTGTCAAGCTCTTGTTGATGTACCTTGGTACCCGGAAACTGCGCGAGGCCGGCGAGCTCGTGAAGGAGTTCAAAGGGTTCGATCTCGTCGTCCACAATTGCTTGATCAACGCGAATGTGCAGTGGGGGAACCTCGACGAGGCTCGGAAGCTGTTCGACGAAATGCCCGTGAGGAATGACGTCACATGGACGAATTTGATTTCCGGGTTTATGAGGCACGGAAGGGTGGATGAGTCGATTTGGTACTTCGAGAGGAGCCCTTTTCAGAATGTGGTATCTTGGACCGCTGCGATTAGCGGGTATGTGCAGAATGGCATGTGTTTCGAGGGTTTGAAGCTGTTTTCGAGGATGCTGGAATCTGGGGTTCGGCCAAACGAGTTCACCTTTAGTTCGACGGTTAGAGGTTGCACAGATATGGGTGATTTTATGTTGGGGTTTAGTATTTTAGGTTTAGTTGTAAAGGTTGGTTTGGAGGATAACTTATCGGTATCTAATTCTTTGATTACATTATTGGTGAGAGGAGGTGAGATTGATTTGGCAAGGAGGTTGTTTGACAGGATGAAGAAAAGAGATGTTGTTTCTTGGACGGCTGTATTAGATATGTATGTAGAGATGGGTGATTTGGAAGAAGCGAGAAGGATCTTCGACGAAATGCCAGAGAGAAATGAGGTTTCGTGGAGTGCCATGATTTCTAGATATAGCCAGAAAGGTAATCCTTACGAGTCATTGAATCTCTTTTGCCGAATGAGGCGAGAGGGTTTCAAGCCAAATGATTCTTGTTTTGCTAGCATTGTGAGTGGATTGGCTAGTGTTAAGGCCCGACTCTCAGGGATGAGCATACACGGACTAATTATAAAGACTGGAATAGAGAAAGGAGTCTACATTAGCAGCTCTCTCATAGATTTGTATTGTAAATGTGGAGAAACAAGAGAGGGATTGTCAGTGTTTGATTCCGTCTCGGATAAGACCATAGTAACCTGGAATAGTATGGTTGGCGGATATAGTTTGAATGGCCAAATGGAAGAGGCCAAGGCATTGTTTGACAAGATGTTGTTTCACAACGGTATCACTTGGAGTGCTTTAATTGCTGGATATTTAGGCTGTGAACAATTTGATAAAATGTTTGAAGTACTCATTGAGATGCTTATGTTGGGAGAAGTACCAAATAGGTTCACATTTTCCAGCTTGCTTTGTGCTAGCGCAAGCATAGCCTCTCTAGACAAAGGTAAGTACCTTCACGGGAAGATAATAAAACTTGGTATAAAGCACGATGTCTTTGTGGATTCAGCACTGACGGATATGTATGCAAGATCTGGGGATATTGAGAGTTCCAAACGAGTCTTTGATACAATGCATCAGAAAGACGAAGTCTCGTGGATTGTGATGATTCAGGGGCTAGCAGAAAGCGGTCGTGCACTGGAAGCTATTGAGTTGTTTGAAGAAATGCAAAGAAGCTCATCCATTGTCCCCAACGAATTGATACTATTGGCAGTTATCTCTGCTTGTGCTCATGCCGGATTAGTCGACAGGGGTCTCCGGCACTTCAACTCTATGGCGTCGGTGTATGGGGTAAAGCCTGCGAGAACACACTACAACTGCGTCGTGGACATGCTGTCTCGTGCCGGGCGCCTCTTGGAGGCCGAGGAGTTCATAAACTCCATGCCTTTCGAGCCCGATGCCAATGCTTGGGCAGCATTATTAAATGGATGCAAAACCTACAAGAACGAGGACTTGGCCAAGAGGACGGCTAAGAAGGTCTGTGAACTAGCAGAGGAGAATTCGACCGGAGGATACGTGATGCTATCTAATATTTACGCGTCGTCGGGTCGATGGAAGGATGTTGCAGACATCAGGAAACTGATGCAGGAGAAGGGATTGAAGAAGAATCGTGGTTGTAGTTGGGTTGAGATAAGAAACCAAGTCCATTCTTTTTACTCGGGAGATGCAAGTCACCCTCAATCAGCAGCAATATACGCCATGCTAGAGTTCCTTAGGGCTGACAAGATGGAACCGTAATTAGAAGGTTGTTTGGTTTTTAATCTAGGTTGTCGAATATCAACAAAGCTCGTAGATCCAAAGCGCATCCTTGCTTTGATTGGATTAAGAAAGAGGGTGTTCAAATTTTACGAATGGAAGTAATACAAGTGCCCAGAAGCTCTAGGAAGGAAGAGTTTTTTACATTGTGGAAACAACCAGTTAATGAGCCTTGGGCATTAAAACTTAAAAAGAAAAGAGAGTTAATGGGCCTGAATTATTTTACCAATTAATGGGCCTTAGCACAGCTTGTCATAGTCAAGGCCCATTAGTCGAAACCGCGCGGGAGAAATGAAGAGAAGTAACCGTCCAAAAGAACCAATAAGCGAAAAAAGAAAGACGACGAAGAAGAAAATTTCAAATTCAAATTTCTAAGTAGAACCTCGAAGGTGTAGCTAGCTCGAAACGCCGGAAAATGGATCGCTACTCTCTGAAATCGTTATCTGATTTGCCCCCTCCGTTCCGATCCTTCTTCAGCTTCAGGTACACCTCTCTCTCTCTCTCTTCTTCTTCTTCTTCTTATTTGCGATATTTTTCTTCCTTCTTTCGATTTTTTTTTTTAATTTTTTTTGTGTGATAACCGTCGCATCGGAGTTACCTATCTCCGTGATCTCTGGTACGATGTGTTCGATTTCTTCTTCTTTTTTTTGTGTTTGCAGGTACTTCAACTCACTGCAGAGCGAGTGCTTCCCCGTGTGCTTCCACTCCGACGTTAACATGGTGGTGTCGGCGCCTACCGGGAGCGGTAAGACCGTCCTCTTCGAGCTCTGCATCTTGAGGCTCCTGAATCGGTTCGTCTCCGATGGAAAGCTCGTTCCTCCCAAGGGGACACTCAAAACCGTAAGCCTCCGAATTAGTTTGTTAGATCACTAGCTAGCCTTGTTCGTGCATTAGGTGATAGATTTGTTCTGTTCGAATGTGGATCTTCGGATAGAGCCTACTAGCCTCGGATTAGTGTTTCCTGCAGGGAAGGAGTAGAATCATTGATGTTCTGATGTTTTTCCCTTTTTTTGTGATATTCGTCTGTGGAAGATCTACGTTGCTCCATCAAAGGCGTTAGTTCAGGAGAAGCTTCGGGACTGGAACCAGAAGTTTGGATCTATGGGCCTAGAATGCCTAGAGCTGACCGGGGATAACGAATTCTACAGCAGGAGGAGCATACACGAAGCAGATGTCATCCTAACTACTCCAGAGGTCAGCTGAATCTTTTATACGAGGATATGGAAACAGAGAAGTTTCTTGTTTGCTAACTACGACGCCTTTCTGTGTGTGTAGAAGTTTGATGCTGTGACTAGATATCGAATAAATGATGGTGGCTTGAGCTTCTTTGGAGACATTGCACTTCTTCTCCTCGATGAGGTTCACTTTCTGAATGATCAGCGGGGGGCAGTGTTAGAGGCAATTGTTAGTAGAATAAAGATGCTTGCTCGCAGACCCGAGATGAACACGTCTCCTCTCTCTCATATACGCATTCTTGCAGTATCAGCTACCATCCCGAATATTGAGGATCTTGGTATAGTTTGCATCCTATATTTTCAGTACTGCATACTAACTTTCACAAGCTTTGTTAAGCTGACTGCTAATCACGTGTCAACAACTGCAGCTGAGTGGCTTAATGTTCCACTCGAGGGGATTAAAAGGTTTGCATCATGCTAATATAAGAAGTGTTAATCTTAAAATGCAGGCTATTATTAATCAAATGTTTCTTTCAATTAAATTTCCAGGTTTGGAGAGGAAATGAGGCCAGTTAAGTTGACAACCAAAGTTTTTGGTATGTATATCTTACATCTATATCCCTTTGCAGAACTCGTTTCTTGTTTATTAGTTCTTAACAATCTGTTGTGTGCCCATGCCTTAGTTGTAACAGTGGGACTCAATCAGGCATAACATAGCACTTCATGATTTTTGTATTTTGAAACTGAAGAAGTTTGTTGCATTTAATGTTACAATGAATCCATACAGTTCAGTGCAGCCTAATATTTCTTACTGTTCTTCCCCAGGCTATGCTGCAGCAAAGAATGACTTTTTGTTCGAAAAGGTAGATGCTGACAGAGTGAACCTTTCCTGCATTTCAAACTTGCCCTCTACTTATCGATCAAGTTCTAAGCTTGTTTTTTGTCGTCGTACTGCCAGCGTCTTCAAAACTATGTCTTTGGTAAGCAGAAACGATAAAGCCAAGTGCTATTCACCTCGTCTCTTGTCTGTTTTTTTTTTTTCAGAAGGGATGATGATTAAATTTTGTGTCAACGTCCAATAAACAGATCTCCTCATGCAATTTTCAGCCAGAAAATCGGCTTTAGTTTTTTGTTCCACCAGAAAAGGTGCACAAGAAGCTGCTCAGCGATTGGCTCAGACAGCAATGACACTTGGCTACTCAAATCCATTTATCAAAGACAATGAACAGCTGGAAAGGCTAAGGGAAGCTTCACAATCATGCAGTGACAAGCAACTGACATCTTGTATTCAATTTGGCGGTACTAGGAAATCGTTCTTTACTATAAACTATATATGTGTGGATGAACTCCCCTTAAGTTCGTTTCGGGTTATTTGTCTGTCTCACCAGTTGATAGCTTGCAGTTGGTTTTCACAATGGTGGACTATGCCTGAAGGATCGCAATCTTGTAGAAGGGCTCTTTTTGAAGGGTGATATTCGAGTTCTCTGTACAACAAACACCTTGGCCCATGGAATCAATTTGCCAGCACATACAGTTGTCATTAAATCCACGCAGCAATTGTAATCAGCCTCAGCTTTGTCTCTCTGACTTCTAGTTCAAGAAGTAAATAATGGAGGCCTTTAAATTCACTTCAGATGCTTAAATATAACTTTTACTGCAGCAACAAAGAAAAAGGTCTTTACATGGAATATGACCGCTCCACAATACTTCAGGTGTGCCCTTTTGATGTTGCCAATTGTTTCCAGAACTTTCCTATTAGGGCACAAACTCTGGACATGCTATATTACTACACCATTCTAGTTCAACTTTAATTGAGGCAATACAAATGTTGGAAGGAAATGAGTGAATTTCCGAAACCACTGTGCTAACACATTTTTTTATGAATCAGATGTCTGGTAGGGCAGGTCGGCCGCCTTTTGATGATACTGGGATGGTGATAATCATGACAAGACGAGAAACGGTAATTCAAAGCGAATGATTTCGACAACCTGTTGGTACTTTATATCTTTTGGTTGATTGAACCTCTCTTGATATGAAATCACAGAACTTTGTTTTTTTCCCTAAAATCTTGTGCGATGTCAGGTTCATCTATATGAGAATCTCTTGAATGGATGTGAGATGGTAGAATCACAGTAAGTCTTGGAATCTTTTCTCTGCACATGTAATGAAGTGGAGATAATTTTTCTGTAGAATTTGAGATTCTCATTTCTGTTTTCTCTTTTAGATTGTTGCCATGCATAGCAGAACACTTGACAGCGGAGATCGTTCAATTGACTGTAACCGATATTGCGCGTGCAATTGAGTGGATGAAATGCTCATACTTGTATGTCAGAATAAAAAAGGTACCTAGTTTTCTTGTTTACAAAGTGAGATATGCATACCCTTTTGCTATTTGATGATTTTGGTGCTGGTTCTACATCAGAATCCTGGGAACTATGGGGTGAAAAAACAGATCTCCAGAGACCTCATAGAGAAGCACATGCAAGGTACTTGTTGTGAACTGGCAAAAGTAAATATTCTAGCTTTGCCTGCTAAATATTGTTATTCCATGCTATTTCAGAAATTTCTGTCCAGAAAGTTAATGAGCTGTCATGCAATCAACTGATCTGGACTGATGGAGATGATTTCATTCTGAAGCCACTCGGTAAGTGGTGTGCAATTACCCGGGATTTTACTCGGCAATAAAGAATGAAGCTCCTTACCTTTTGCCTTTTTGATGACCCCAGAACCAGGGAGGTTGATGACCAAGTACTACCTGAAGTTGGATACAATGAAGCACATCATGCAGATCTCAGGGTCCTGCACTTTGGAAGATGCACTAAAAGTTGTCTGCCGAGCTGAGGAAATTTCCTGTATGTTTATTACCATACTGGCTCTCGAGGTGGTGATCTTTGTTGACAAAGTAACTGATGAACTTTGTTTTATCTGCTGCTTGGAAACAATGAAGGGATACAACTCAGGCGCAATGAGAAGAAGCTCTTAAATGACATCAACGGTGACAAGGATGGCCGACTTCGCTTTCACGTCGATGGAGACAAGGGGAAAAGGAAAAAACGGATTCAAACTAGAGAAGAGAAGATATTTGTTTTGGCAAATGATTGTCTGACGGGCGATCCATTAGTTCATGAGCTATCCTTAACACAGGTTCTTATTGAATTGATTAAGCAATTAGTGTGTATCCTTTGCATCCTGAAGACACTTAGACTAACATCTGTTTCACGTCACCAGGATGCAAATTCAATATGTTTAAACGGGAGCAGAATAGCCAAGTGCATGAAAGAGTTCTTCATATTCAAGAAGAGTTACAAAGGAGCACGTAATGCAAATCTTCTGGCTAAATCATTCTATCAGAAACTCTGGGATGACAGTCCTTACTTGCTGAAGCAATTGCCCGGCATCGGGATGGTGACTGCAAAGGTCTTAATAATTACTTTACTTGTGACTTGACTTTTCTCTCAGTCCCTTACCAGTCTTTGGTCTTGTAGGCTCTCCTATCAATGGGAGTCAAGTCATTTGATGAACTTGCTCAAGCTGATCCCAGAAGGATAGAAATTGTCACTGGTCGAAAGTTCCCATTTGGTAACCAGATCAAGGAGTCTTTGTTGTCACTGCCCCCCAAAGTCAACATTGGAATCGAGGAAACTCGCCAACCTGGACTAGGAAAATCAAAGTTAGTTGTAACATTGACTAGAATATCAGAAGCCACTCAATCAGCTAAACGACACTATGCAGATATTGTAAGTCATACCCCAGAACTTCTGATTTCTTCGAACATGTTACAAGCTTTTCGACTTTTTATGTTATGGATTCGGGAGTTGTGGTTGTGTTCATAGCTAGTAGAATTCTGGGAGTTTTCCATTCTAAAACAGCAGTCAATAAGAAGGTAACTTAAGAAACTTGAGCTGTTTGTTGATTGTCACAGATTGTTGGTATAGAAGAAGAGAACATGATCTATTTCCACGAGAAAATAAGGTCATCACTATTTCAATTTCCGTTGAAGTATTTAACATCCACATTTGAATCATGAAGCTGGAGAATTCTTGCAAAATATATATTGATAAGATACTTCCAATACCTAGTAGTAATGTTCTATACACTTACCTTGTTCCTGACTGTTGCTTCATTTTTCTTGGTTGCTGCAGAGTGGATGACTTCACCAGGTACATATGATCCCCTTATATTCTCTTTGTACAAGTAACTCGAGCACCGAGTCTTACCTGTATCTCCTTGAATGAAAACACTTATGTCAGGAATGATTAAAAGAAATTTTCAATACAAGAAGTCATCAGTAAAAAAGGCCAAATTCAGTTTCAAGAGAATGTTTTATGCAATTTACCACCACAAGCATGAAGAAGTCTTACATCAGTGGCCATGGTTGATTTTTGCAGCCCATACAGTATACCAATCTTTGTGCCGACTCCTCAGCAAGGAAAGCTGAAAGTCATGGCAGATATTCTTTTTGAAGAATATAGTAAGGACCAATTATACTCCTGATTTTCAAACTCCATTATCTATCCTACCTAATGGTGTAATTTGATGCTTGTGCAGATGGTCTAGATGTCCACCAAGAGGTTCAACTGATGGCAAAGGTCAATTCAAGCCCGGATCAGAGACGTGAATATCGAAAGACGAGCTTGTTTCCTCGGCCCAACGAAGTGTGCAGCAGTAAAGATGATCACCAGAAACATATTCCAACCCAGAACAATATGTCAGAATCTACAAGTAGAGACCCTTCAATGTGAGTGAGCTCTTCTACTATTTGTAACCTCTTCCTTCGGTCCATTTCAAGTTCTTGCTTAGCTTGTAATTATTTTTTCTCCATATCAGACCCAGCTTCAATCTCTTGGAGGAAAGCTTCGATGAAGGTATGTATAGCTTGTGCATTTCAGTCACCTTAGTCATCATTGTAATGCTTTGATCTTTTTTACTCTTCATCCTAAGGTACGACTGTGGATAAGATTGCAAGAGACATCCAGATGACTATATCAGAGAAGAACATCTTTAATCTCATACGTGAAAAGGCCAGAAATTTCCCTTTGGTAACTACCTCGACAATAAGAAGCTCTGTGCTCCCAAGAAAGCGGCCTCTTGATCACACTTTAGAGCACGATACGGAGCTGATTGTCTTAGATGAGATAGAAGTTGGTAATGTACCTCATCAGACAAGTTCACGATCAAAAGAAAGAGAAGAAACTGGAGGCAGTTTGGACGATTATCTGAATATGCATCGTCAGACTACCTTCGGTGCCCTGAATATCAAAAGCTTCTCAGAAGATGCAGGTACACTTTTCAGTTTCTTATGCTCATTGATACATTTAATTAAACGATTTCCTAACCGAGATTCTATTCCAGGCGGACACCCTTCCGAGTCCGAGCATGTCTTCCTGAAGAGCTTCAACGAAGAAGCAGTGTTCGACATTGTAAGGAAGAAAGCTGAGCAGTTTCCTGCAATAACAAGGAACACGATACCTGAGTATCTTGCAGGAACACCTACAAAATCCTCCAAGAAACAGCCTGAGGCTCATTCCACTCCTAGGAGAGCATCAAAAGAAACAAGATCACAAGAACTCAACTTTGCGAAGTCGCCCAAACTGGCAACAGCAGCTGCAACTGATCGTGGCTTTACGACAGGAGCCAAGAATGCCCACGTCATTTTCTCTCCAAGTCTCTCCGTTCAAAATGGGAATCGAAATGCCAGCCCGCAGACCCCGAAGATTCACAACAGTCCGCCTCCTGTCACATTACTGGCTTTTGACGTTTCCTTGATGAAGGATCACTCACGCCAAGCAGAAAGGGGAAGCTTCAGGACGTTCACTCCCGAGTTGACGAGGCTTGGCTGCTCATTGGTAGTGGCTGATAAAACGAAGGAGACTGCAGAGTCTGTCGTCGGATTTCAGAGTATATTTTCATTTCTCTGACTCGTTTTGATCACAACTCGGTGAGTTGACCCTGAACCTTTGACCTTTCAACTTATAGCTGGCCAACATGAACCGCCTTTAACCGTGAGCCATGTGTCAAGTTATCGGTCCGTGCAGACTTGGACTCTCTCTAAACTTAGGATCTTGACACGTGGACTTGCCTTTGGACGACGTTGTTTTCTTTTTACCACAAGTAGCACTCTCCCTCACAGCAAAACATGACTTGTGCTTCCTCCTTGTTTCACATCTCTCCTTGAGCTCTCTGCTCCTCGCGCCAAAAACTAATAATATGCTGTTTTGACTTGTGCCCACCCTAAATGTGCATATCTAAATTTTAAGGTGCCCCTTAAAATTTTCATATCAAAGTAGATGTTTTGTACTTGTAACAAACAAACACATCACGATTCAATCTCAATGGTTGATTCGGACTTTTTTCCTTATAGAAGCTTTAAATGCATTTTCTTTCTCCACAATAAAAACTAGCAGCATTTTTGGTTACAAATCCATAATATTTGTGTCTCTGTGTGTGTTTTCGGGCCTGGGATATATATTGATTATGGGTGTCATTTCACATAAACCCACTACTGTGGGCTTCTTAATTATGACGGCCCATCAGAACTTTGGGGCCCAGACGACTCTGAGAATGTTGAGCCGCCACCTTCAATCCTGGTGGGCCCAATGGACACTGGGCTGCTCGTACTACTACAAGATACAATCGTTCTGGAATCTCCAGGCCCAAGTACATGGGCCCCATTTAAGAAAGGAGGTTGAGTTGGCGCCGGCAGTTCCGACCCAGAGCAGTGGGCCAGCATCCAAACCACTTCCGACATCGACGGTCTCAAAGCAACGGAGGCTTGTGTACACAGAAGCCCAATACGCAGTACTCCTGCTGCTTCTTGGGCCGGGAAGTCGTTTCCAAGTGACGGGTCCACTGCTTCCACTAATCTATCTGATCTGTACAGTTGCCAAACCTGAAAAATCATACGATTAGTCGGTTCAGTAAATATCGTTTATAATTTATCGAACTTATAAAAGAACTTATAAAACCCAAAAGGCATACTGTTTGTAAGAGGGAGCTCGAATGTCGCATTAGATGATTGCATCTCTTCCCGGTGACAATTTCGAGTACCAATACTCCATAACTGTACACATCGACGTATTTGGTGAGTTGTCCGCGTATTAAGTACTCGGGAGCAATGTAACCCCTGCGTTCATGTCCAAAAATTAAGTGGTCATCACAAATATTCATGATCAATGTTTTTTTTAAACAGATTAAGGAGTGATACAAAAAAAAAATTCTGATTTCTTTTCTGACCAATTAGTGTAAAATGATATCAAATTACGATCAGACTTCCTATCAAATCATATTATATAAGCAATGCTCAATATTCTATGTTCAAACTTATATTTAGTCACACCATATTATTGTTCCAATATGGGTTGTTGTTACTTTATGGTTTGAGCCCAAAACGAAGAGTAAGGGACTTACATTGTCCCGGCAATGCCGGTGGTTAGGTGGGATTTGTCGGCTCCAAAGCACCGGACAAGTCCGAAATCGGCTACTTTGGGAGCCAAATTCTCATCAAGAAGTACGTTGCTGCTTTTAATGTCCCTGTGTATTATGCTCATTTCACATCCTTCGTGGAGATATGCAACCCCCTCCGCTGTCCCTACCATTATATCATACCTCTGCTTCCAGTTCAGAGTTGTGCTTCTTTTCTTACCTGCATCACACAATTTTTCGGATCATTAAATTTTTCACATTTATAAAAAATACATGAATAATGAGAAGTGGGTGTTATAATTGATCTAGAAAAAAATCACTGAAGGGTGATAGACTAATTTAGAAGCTACAATCAAACTCCAATAATATCTTTGCTACAACTATATGTAGTTTGTTGCCAAAATATAATGATAGACATGCGCTAAGAATTGGAACAGTCAATTTCTTGCATTAAATACAAACACAAGGTAGGGGAGACGTTATGGTCAATATATTAAATTTAGATAAGCAGAAGCTAAAGAGGGTCACAGACGTTTCGAATTACAGGAAACGATCAATGTCAATGGACCACAACAAATGCAAACCCGAAATTCTAATCCACCGAATATGTCAAATCATAATTGTATCGTAACCGTGCGAGGTAAAGTTTTTTGAATTGAAAAAGAAGAAAGAAAAAAAAAAGAGAACAGTTTACCAAAAAGGAACTGATCGAGGCTGTTGTTAGGGACGTACTCGTAAACCAAGAGGCTCTCGGGTCCTTCAATGCTACACCCTAAGAGCTTCACGAGATTTTTATGTTTGATATCGCTGATCAAATTTACCTCGTTAAAAAATTCATCAACCCATTGTCCCGTATTGAATACGAGCCTCTTCACAGCCACTACTCTACCATCTTCAAGGGTTCCCCTGTACACCGAGCCGTGTGCTCCCTCGCCTATTTTCCTTGACTCGTTGAAATAATTTGTTGCCTTCTCAAGTGCTTCGTACTTGAAGCTTAGCCCTGACTTGTTGAAGCTAATTGAGACCTTGCCAAGATTGTTCCGCTCTACGATATCGACACAAACAAAATTTTGACCAAAATCGAAATCTTAAAATCGTTGAAATCTTACGAGTGAAAAAATAAACACGGAGAGACACTTGGGGTCCTACCTTGTCTGATCTTTGACAATCTTGTATAAGCTAGGTAAGCCATGGAGAGAGAAAATAATATGAAGGCAACCGTCGCCGAGACAATTGCAACAATAATTCTTGTTCTTGAATTTCCTGTAGATCGAAAAATATCATACAAAGGAAGCAATTAATTGAATAACTTTTAAATTATCAAACAATTGATCAAATCTACAATAAGGTATATATTGGCCTAATAGGTAATTCTCCCTCATCCAAGAGAACTAGTCGATACGATCATTGGTTCAAGCGGTAAAAGACTGCATTCTCGGAATAATATTATTACCATGATCATGACTTGAATGATCTTCATAGAAGTTGGTGGTGGAATACCTCAAGTAACACCCTAGATTCATCCCTCTCCCTTCCTTCTTCATCGAACATCGCTTCGTTACCGCCCTTCCGGCCGCCTTCAAGCATTCCCTACACCCTTCCCTCCCTATGCTCTCCCAACATTGCCCTAAAGCATAAACACTCTCATCCCCTTCCTTAACCCTAGCCACTCCAAAAAGCCCTTCACCCTCCAATGCCTTGTTGGTCACGTTACCAACCACAAAATCCACGGCCATACTCCCACTCGGAGAAGCAAAATCCTCGGAACCACACTGGACAGTGTCCGAACCATGGGCGACCGATTCGTTGTAGAACGAGTAGTCGTCGTAGCGAAGGAAGCAGCCGTCGAGATAGATGCGGGAGGACGGGGAAGGGAGGCAGCGGGGGAGGAGAGTCCGGGTGGTCGCGAAGCAGAGAAGGCAGTCGGTTTGGGAGAGGTCTAGGTGGCATTGGGCTAATGCGTACAAAGAAAAAGACGACATAGTTACGTTATAAGTGGCGAAGTGGGTGGTGGTTATTGCTTGGGAGAGGCCGTCCATGACCTTGACAAAGGTTGGGATAAGGGGTTTGGAAGTTAGGGTTGATGAGTTCGATGGGTTTAAGGTTGTTGTTGTTGTGGTGGTGTTGCCACAGTAGAGACCGGCTTCGGATGTACGAGGATCGGACATGGAGAGGGAGACGAGGGAGGAGAGGACAGTGAAGAAGATGAAGAGACATGAAGAAGAAGATGATCCTTTGTAATGGTTGCTTGGAGTTGAAGGATGCATTAGGGTAGGTAGAAAGTTAAAGATGATCAAGGAACATGCTTGTTAGATGGAAAGCCAAATATATAGAGATGTTTTTTTTTTATGAAATTTGATTTTAGAGTGTGAGTTTGGAATTATTTGGTGAAGTTGTTTACTAGTGTCTTTTTTATTAGTAAAATTTGAAGATGGTTATTTCTTCACTATTGAATCAATTGTCATTGGTAATAGAAAGAGTTCGTGACTTGTGAGTGTGTGTATAAAAATCAGGGAATTTATGTGTTTTTAATTTATGCTTGTTTCCTAGATATGATCTTATGCGTGGGATTTCGCTATGTTGATCGGGAAGTGCGAGTACAAATAGTGTACATGTTTTTTTGGGGGAATAATTTACATGATTTTAAGTTATTTAGTATCCAGAAACTTAATGAACTGATTAATCACGTTTTTAAGTTGGAGAAATTTTTTTATTATAACTTTTATTTAATTTTACATGTTGAAAGGCAAGTTATAACAATCTTTTTCTACTCATTTAAGAGTTTTTATAGACGGAGATCACAACTGAAGTTCCAAAAATCAGTGATTGACTTGCTATAACCAAAACAGCTGTTGCCTTTTAATTTTTCAGATTTTCCAATTGGGTTTTTTCATTCAAACAAAATTGTAGGTGATACCCACATGTTCACATTTGGTAGATATTTTATTTGAAGGATATGTGTTCTCTTTTCCATTTTGTTGTTTCCTAAATTTGTGATGATTACACTTTTTCACAAGGTAGTTGTCAAGGTCTAAAATTAGCTACCTTCCATAGGGCCACCTCATTTATGTACTCCATCACTAATGCTGGCTCACTTGCTTGATCTAAGTACTCAAATCATGTATTCGAGGAAATTATGTACTAAACTGCTAAAAGGTATTTAACCTAATAGTATAGAGCATAGAAATAAATTGACAGAAGTTTGACTCTTCAATTTTGTGTGGCCTAATCTAATTTCACCTCATTTCATAATGCTCTCATGTTTCAACTAAATATGACGGGTTCCTTTGAAGAAAAAGACAATAAATAGTGATGGAGAGTTTAAATTCAACACTTGCTTTATAAATCATCATTTGATTTTGGACTACGGTTCCACACTTGCTTTAAATTCAAAATGAGACCAGGTCAGGGATCGTTGTAATGAGTGTCCCATTGGGACAATTTTCCTGCATTTTTTTTTGTAGTATCTTGATATTATTGTTCCAACAAATTTAGATTGGACTTGATCAGGATGAAATGTGCCGAATTCTAACGGACAATTTTTCAGCGTATATACAGCTGTAGATCCTTCACTCCACAATAATTATAGGAACCGGTGGACTTCTTTTTCAAGTAGTTGATCACCATTGACTCCAAGTTCTATCCAAAACACCTTCCAGAAATATTCAAATCCTATTTAATTTGGATGTGACACCAAAAAAGCAAATTCAAACCATATAATAAAGTCAAGGATGGACGAGAATTTGATATAATTTATCAGAAATATCGAAATCGAATCTAATGGAAATGTTCTAAACATTATGAGATTTAGAAAAGAAAAACTTTAATCAGGTGTACACAACTTTTGGGAGCCGATATATGAAATGTGGAAGCGTAGACCTTGCACATCTGGTGGTTATTTAATTCCCGGCACCGTCCCACTAAAAGCTTAATTTTGTCCTATTCTTACCTCCCACAATTTCAATGTCGGTAACTTAGGAAAATTGGGACCAGAACCAGTATCACATCTTGTTCGATTCGAGCAGGCAATATATAGCTATAATTCGAGACAAGAGATTCCTTTCCTTTATAAAAAATAAAATCAGGATAAACAGATTTTATTTTTTAAAAGTGTTATTATCGATAAAAAATTACAAAAATAGTATTAAAAATTATTCATGACCAACAAATCACCATAAAAAATTTTGTAATCCTCCTCTTCTTTTTCTCCCCATACACCTCACAACGACGACCATTTGTGGTCGGAGGCTGTGAAGGCTGTAGATAGACCTAACTACGGTTCGAATTCAAATTTTTCTAAACATAAACCGTATTCAACATCCAAAGACGAATCGAATACGAATTATAAACCTTCGAATACGAATCGAATCCGAATTGAATTCAAATTAATTCATACATATTTAATACTTAATAAAAAAATAAATATAAATAAGTATTCAACATTTTTTGGAAAAAAGAAATAAATTAAAAATTGTGCTTGCACATAATGTACCAAATTAAGTTGCCTACGTATCCTTAGCTTCGAAGGAATCAAAGCCCACGTAGTTCTCTTACCTTTATGAAGCTAACTCACCTAGTCGGACGTATTTGTGCTTTCACCAATTGTGGCATCATCGAGGTCGTATAGTTGATCGGGATCTTCTCGGATCAATTCTTGTTGTCGTCTTTCTGCCTTTGTCCAATCAGCGAATAATGCTTGTGCCTCCAAAGATTGCGGGGTCATTGAGTACCGATGTTCGTAAAAAATGTTACCACCTGCACTAAATGCTTGTTCCACGGCAACCGTCGAAACCGGACTAGCAAGTACCTCTTTTGCAATAATTGACATAACGAGAAATTGTTCTACATGGTTCTTTCACCATTCTAATAATGCAAAACTAGAAGGTTTAACAAATGGAATATTAAATTGTGTGTTAATGTATATATCAAATTCCGAATTGGTTAGATTTCCATAGGGTCTTTTTTGTTTTTTCACTAATAATTTTTCCGTAAAACTTAATTTAGCACTTTTGGATGGAGAGGGAATTATTGGATCATTAGATGTAGAAGTATCAATTCTATTACTATATTCACTCATTAAATGAAAAATATCATTTTTTACATTTTTTATAATTTTAGAAACATGTTTTTCTATATCAAAACCATCTTCCAAAAATTTCTCCAAATTTGTATAATAAGCATATAATAAATTTTCTAAACCATCAATTTTAATGCTAGGCAGAAAAATAGTAGCAATTAAATTTAGTTGGGGAATATCTCTAAAATATTTTAACCATTTGCTAGCAATCTCCGAAACACATGTTAACAATGCAAAATCTTGCATCCGATATATTACAACATTCCAAAAATAATAAATGAGATGTGGGATAATAAACACCCGATAAAAGATGTGTAGCTTCATTAAAACATTTTAAAAGTTTGTCTAATTTTTTTACAAGTTCCCAATGGTAAGTTTGTAACATAATATTATTAGTTTGATCATGAGAAGCAAACAAATGACATAAAAGATCTTTGTATGGAAGAGCTTCTTTTAATAATTCATAAGTCAAATTCCAACGATATTGAACATCTTGTGGAAAACGTTTTGGTTTCATGTTGTTTAATTTGCAAAATTTTTTCCATTCTTTTAGCAATTTTGGACGAGCCCATAGTAAATTAAGTGCTTGTTTAATTAGTCCTAGTGTAGAGTTTAATGCTTTAATTCCATCTTGGGTACAAAGATTAAATATATGACATGCACATCTAATATGAAAAAAATTTCCTCCGAGAGATGGTCTACAAAGATTTTCTAAATCTCTAACCATAGAATTATTAGAACTTGCATTATCTAACGATATTGAAAATATTTTGTGAACTAGATTATATTCTTGTAAAATATGATGCAACATTTTAAAATAATTATTCGCATTATGACTATCATCAAAAACTCTATATGAAATTAATCTTTTTTGTATATTCCATTCATTATCAATCCAATGACACGTAACACCAAAATATGAATGTGTTTGCCAATGATCACTCCATATATCATAACATAGAGAAACTCGACCATCAAATGAAAAGAAAAAAGTTTGTAATCTTCTTTACCTTTCTTGTATAAATTTTTGACATATAGTGTTAATGAACTTCATGGAACTTTTTTTGCACTAGGATTTAAAGCATTTTGCCAATAAGTTATAAAATTAAGTTTTTCACCAAAACTAAATGATAAATGTTCGGTAGCAACTAATTTAGCTAATTCCTCTCTATTATTTTGATCGGTATAATGAAATAAAATATTAGGTGTAGTAGATAATTGAGTTTGAGATTTTTCTAACCCAAATTCGTGTGGATATTTAGATCTTAAATGAGTAGTATAAGTACCCTATCCATATCCAGTTTTGAAATTATATTGTTTACCACAATAATTATATGTAAGTTTAAAACAATTTGGTTCTCTGGTAGAATTTTTTTGAAATGCTTAAAAAGATTTGAAGGTGGGTGTGTTACCTTTTTTGGATTGTTGAATATTGAATCAACACTTTCTCTTTGAGCTACATCTTGAACGTTCATCGTCATTTCCGGATTAGGATAAGTAAAAATTGGTGGAATATCCGATTCAATAGAATCATGATATTCCACACGTTTTTTCTTATCCTTATTTGCTCTACTTGATGACATAATTATTATATAGTAATATGAAAAATTATATGATATATAAGATAAATATATCTAATTATATGATATGGAAAATTATAGTAATACGGAAAATTATATGATATATAAGGAAGAATTTATATAGCTGAGATTTTTAATAAGAGAAATAGGAGATTGAGATTGGAATGTGTAAAATCTAAAGAATGAAGAGTGGTATTTATAGGATTGGAAAGTAAAATTAATTTAATAAAAAATTAAAAAGCTAAAGAACAACGGCCATAAACGGCCACATTTTAAAATGGACAGAAAACGGTAATAAAACAACGGTAAGAAACGGGCAGAATTCTCAAAATAGAGAAAGTGGATGCTGACATCATGTGCTGATGTTATCGATTACGTCAGTATCCACTACCACTAAAAAAAGTCAATGCTGCTCCCAAAAGGCTCCCGCCTTCTTCTAAAATCCCCTCCCGCCTACCCAAAAAGTCACTCTCCCACCTTTTATTTATATATATATATATATGATACACATCATTAACGCTTTTTCAGCAATAATCTTTGTAATAGAACAATTACATCGATGTAAAATAAATATGATTGTTATGTGAGAAATTTATGATATATATATACGAATTACGAATGAATTTGAAACAAATTTCATATGAATTTGACTCGAATCGAATTCGAATTCAATTCGCCAGTTTGACGAATTATGAAAACTATAAACCGAATTCAATTCGAACAATAACGAATTCGAATTGAATTTTTGACGAATCGAATTATACACGAATCGAATCGAATTATAAATGAATCAAATTGAATCAAATTACGAATCGGATTCGATTCGTGGCCAGGTCTAACTACCACTCAAAAAAGCCACTGCTGCTCTCAAAAGACTCCCGCCTTCCTCTAAAATCCCCTCCCGCCTACCCAAAAAGTCCTCTCCCGCCTTATATATATATATGATACACATCATTAACGCTTTTTCAGCAATAATCTTCGTAATATAGCAGTTATATCGATGTAAAATAAATATGATTGTTACGTGGAAAATTTATGATGTATATATATACGAATTCCGGACGAATTTGAAATGAATTTCATACAAATTTGACTCGAATCGAATTCGAATTGAATTCGCCAGTTTGACGAATTATGAAAATTATAAACCGAATTCAATTCGAACAATGATGAATTCGAATCAAATTTTCGACGAATCAAATTATACACGAATCGAATCGAATTATAAACGAAGTTAATCGAATCGAATTACGAATCGAATTCGATTTGTGGCCAGGTCTAGCCGTAGAGAAGTCACCAGCATCAAGCACCTCCCTTTAGTGCATGCTCTGTTTCGGTGACCGAGTCACTTCCTTATACGCACTGTAGTTTATTTAGGTTGGTTCCAAAAGTGGATGGGCACTGGGAATGCAAACAGAGGAGTGAAAATCAGGTTCCCCATTCTTCCCAAACCTAACAAAAGAGACATTAGAACTGGGTAACAGCATGGTAACAGATGATCCACCATTCTTTTTTATCATAATTTGCAACCAACCCGATCAATACATACTTCAAATTCAATTCTGGGGGCCAAGGCAAACCGACAGCATCATCACTCGAATCATATCCTTCAAGTCCTCTGAGTCAAGTGGTTGCCACGGAAAAGAAAAAGAGGAGAAAAGCGAGGGAACCAAATCACTCGTAAGTTTTTCATGACTCAGTTCAAATTTCTGGAAAAAACAAAATATGGAAACAAGTTTGGTAATTAAAAGTTTTTCAACACTTTTTTCATAATTTGTTATGAACAATACTTTTTTGAAAAATGGCAGCCACTAAGTTACGGGACAGGCAATACACATTATAGTAAAATTAACTAATCCAAATTCTAGTGGACGCTTTTTTCTATAAAATTTTGATGCAACTATATCATGGAAATTTAAAATTTTGTGTGATCTTCCGACTAACTACAAAAAATTTCAAATGTAAAAGAAGAATCAAGTCAACCAAATATTGGTTGCCCAACCATTTTACCTATTATTAATCGTAAATTGGCATGATTGCATATTAACTCGTAGCGCACTAGCAAGCATTTGGGGTTTTAGCAAAGTCAACTATTAATTTCAGTACTTGTGTGACCCTCTTCTCCACTCCCGATCCAACAACAAGCCTAAAACAAAACAAATCGCAAGACATGTATATCCAATTAGATGTCTCAAATTCAAGCAGCGACAATACAAATATGCTAAATTTTGGTAAGAAAAATTGTCGTGCTTTTGGCTAACCCAACTCAAATCCAGATTTATCCAACTAATGAATACATAGATTTTGAAAAAATAAGCATGAGCCGTGTAAATACCAAAAAAAATGAGCCAAAATGACATCTTTAAATTTACTTTCCTCGTCGTCTGCAGAATTCATACATTATGTCTCGTTTCCCATATGATTGCAGTACTACCCATAATTGTGAGACAAGACTTCTACTAGGACTTCTTAGGACAGCATTGAACTGTTTCTACACTATACAATCTCTCTCGGGCAATGATGCCGCTCTTCAATGTTAACGAGCCGTGGAGGCAAGAGCCATGTTGATTACTCTGCGTCGACCAAAATATCCGAGCTCCCGTCGGCAACCGGGAGTCCAATGTGTCCGAATATCCGAGCTCCCGTCGGCAACCGGGAGTCCAATGTATCCGAATATTCGGACACGGTGCTGATGTTGATGCCGTGTCAGTCATGAACCAATGACACAATTGGGATACCTTTGGTGGAAAAGCTTATGCACTTGACTAGCAATTTATCGCCAACATTAAAGTCCCTCTTGCTATTTTCCTGTAATGAGAACATTAGATCGGGTTATGGTATTGTTTAAACAAGATGAAACTATTCACTATCTTAAATTCAGCACACGGGTTACTCGTACCTCAAACCGGTACATTCCACGAACATCGCCACCCAAATCAATGACTAGTCCGTGAGTACGTACTTGATAGACCTTGGCGGTCCTTTTTGTCCCAATTTTCAAATTCTTAGGGCCTAAAGAAGCATCAACCTTGGCCTTTTTACCATCAAGAGAAGGGCTTGTATTTTGTTTGCTCTTCTTTTTCGAATTCCGAGGGGATTTGGATTGATTCTCGAGAACTTGACCTTCAACAGAAGGTTTTTCTTTCTCATCAACTTCTTCAGCAGTTGGAATTGCAGCTTTAGGTAACACGGATGAGGATTTGCTTCTACTCCCCTTGCTATTTCTTTTAGAAACCTGGGTTGGTTTAGAACCAGAAGACTTTTCATCTTCATTACTGTTTCTTTTAGAGGCCTGGGTTGGTTTCGAATGGTTCTCTGGAACTTGATTAAAACCAGAAGCCTTCTCTTCTTCATCGCACTCCTCAACACTTCGAATAATTACTGCTGGAGACGAGGATCGAGATGGACGTATTGGAGCACCGGTGCCCTTTAAATCATCCCACAGAGGTTTCTGCTTCTCTGCTGCATCAGATGCTTGTTCCATCGAGGCCTTTACTAGAGGATTCCCTACACTCACTGGTGTAGATCCTTCAGCAAGAACCTCTGTATCAGATTTGGGAATCGGTAAAGTCGCTTTAAGCGATAACTTAACGTTACCACGGACATCCTGCCCTATACACAGTAAAGAAAGTTGCTGTCCCACTGAGATCACATCTGAAATCTTAGATACCTGGAGGAGCATTTAGCATTTCAAAGAGAGAAAAATAGTTAATTCTCAAATAGTGAAATAGGTAGTATAAATAGCCAATTATGTGAGCGAAATCAGAGCACTTAATGGAGAAATGCTGGGTAGAGAGGGGTGCAAAAGATAAACAAAGCATGCACAACATACAGGTCGATGTGACAATTCCGAGATGTGAAGTAAGCCTTGTTGCCCTCCATTAAACTCGATGAAGGCACCATACTCTTTTATTGAAGTCACGATGCCTTTGTAAACACTACCAACTTCAAGTTCACGGCCAATTTGGAAGTCGATCTGAGTAATCAGAAGTAAGAAAACATGTGATTAATAATGGGATTGAGAATGATTCACGCCACAACAACAAAAAAGAGCATTGGATTGCTATATTGCTTTTTGAGATGTCTGGACATCTGAAATTTCCAACAGTGGTGCCCCAGCTATGAAGAAATTAAATATTTACAGTCCTTTCCAAGAACGCAATATGAATATTGGTAAACTCAACAACAACCAGGCCAATGTGTTGACTAAGCAGAGGTCAGTGAAATCCATATTACAGTAGCATCACATTGATGCAGTAATTACCTTTTCTTGCACGTTATCCATTACTGCCTGATTCTTGGCAACAATGGTAAGCGTTCCATCACTTATAGACAATCGAGCACCTGGATATTGCTCACAGAAATAAGATGCTACTAATTGGAATCACAGAAGCTTAAAGATTATGCTAGGAGGAATATGTGAACCTGTTTCCTCTTCAATTTTTCTTTTGAGGACACCTTGCGGCCCAATCAAGCGTCGAAGGGTTTCATTACTGAACTTTAAGGTCGCTGTATCGACAATGGAAGAAGAAGAGCTCATCAATAAATGGCCAGGTATACCATAAGGGCAAAAGAGACAGGTCATTCACATATGTAAGAGGAGCTTGGAAATTTAACCTAGGCGAGGAGCATTCTTATTATACTGAATGCGTGGTGACCTTATCTCCTGTTCCATGCGATCCAGGATTTGAACACGAGCTTTTAACGCAGGCTCCAAGCACTCACAAATGATATCTAAAGGTATTCCAGCCGGTTTCATATCCAACTGAATTGCAGTAATCCCATTACGGCTACCCGCGATTTTGAAGTCCATGTCCCCTAAATGATCTTCCAAACCCTAAAGTAATATATAACATTTCACACTTACTATTTTGAAAAGATACACAACAAAAATACAAAGCAAGAAACAATCAGGATATACTCGAAAAGAGAAGAACCTCACCAATATATCAGTCAATATACGATAATCCTTCATTTCACCGGTTAATTGGTCGACCTCACTAACAAGACCAATTGAAATGCCGGCTACGTGATCACGTAAAGGAACTCCAGCATCCATTAGAGCCATACTGCCTACGTGGAGAAAAAAAAAAGTCAGGTAACCGAGAGGAACAACTATTACAAAAAATATTAATCTGCAATCCCCAGCCAAGAAGAAACTCAACCCAACCTCACAGTCAAGTAGAATCTCAACCCATCCCCGCATCACAAGAAAAAGATGGAACCCGAAGGCTGCGGAACTGAAATGCAAACAAAGAAAGATCCAACTGACCAGCTGTTAATTATACCTCCACATACAGATGCCATTGAAGTTGAACCATCGGAAGCCATTACTTCTGAATTGACACGGATTGTATACGGTAAACTTTCTTCTGGTGGCAGCACACCAAGCAGTGCTTTCTCAGCAAGACCTCCTACAACCAATCAAGAAACCAAAAAGAGAAGTTAGCACCATAGACCTTCGGTACTCATGAACGTTGAATCATCCAACTAATCAGGTATTGGCTAGTAATGCAGGGATTTGCTTTATGGCAACCCCAGGCAGTTCTGTGTCTGGTGGTGCGCTATCATCAACTTCTCATACTCATTAAACCAGTTAAATGACTGAAGTCATAAACCAGTTAAAATTCCTAGGCAATATCTGAATTTAAACATAATGTCAAGTTCGCTAAATGTTTTTACCATGTCCAACTTCACGTCTGTTGAGACCACCTCGTTTGCCAACTTCATTAATGCAAAAGGGGGGGAAATTATAGTGAAGCATGAATTGCTTTCTTGATGGTCCAACCAATGATTGTAAGCGTTGAGCATCCCCAGGTGCACCAAGTGTCACAGTACAAAGAACCTGGGACAATGCTCTATGGTCAAACATACTCAACGTAGAAACTAATGTTGCTTCCATTCCCAAATTTCAACAGTTAAAGAAATAAATAGAACAGCAAACCAGGATTATAAAAACAACGAACAGCAAAAAAGGGTATGCCAACCTGAGTTTCTCCACGAGAAAAGAGTGATGAACCATGCAATATAGGCAAAATACCAGCCTCGCAATGCAGAGGCCTAACTTCATCTAGACTTCTTCCATCAAGTCGATATCCTTCAGCAAGAATCCTCTTACGCACAACCTACCATTTACAGAAAAGTTAAGATTCCACAAAGCTACAGAGGGGAAAACAGATATTAGGCATCGAAGTCATGAAAAGCAGCATATCCTTCTCACAGACTACAAGGTACTCAACTGAAAAAAAATTCATGGGTACCCAAACCACACAAGACATATCAATGAAAAGGAAACAATTATTGTATGGTACTGAGTTAGAAGAATACAACTTTAGTACTGTGATTTATGAAAGCTCAAAAACTGTATGGAATTATTTGAAATTATTCTTAGTTTTTTTCTTTTTCTAGAGAAAATTACCTGCTTCCTCACTGTGTCTATAGCCTTTGGGAGAACTTTTAAGATTTCTTCATCACCTTCCTCTTCAAGCCTCTTTTTAACATCCTGCATAATCTTATCTAATGCTGCTCCTCGTTCAAACTGTGAAAGTTAAGGAAGAGCAAAATAAAATACAGCACAACACATAGGTCTAGTGTTAGCTTTCTATATGCCGAAAAAACTAAGAGAGTTTTGATACAAAGCGTTGAGGTTATCCACCTTCCCGTAAGAAGCATCTGTGAAAATAGCCTCAATTTCTGCTTCAGCCATGTTGCCAACTTTTTCCAATGTTCTCTCTGACATCATAGATAACTTATACTCCTTCTTATGTTTTCCGGCCTTTGCAGCCAGTCTAATTTGAGGTTCAAGACATTTAACTGCCTGACAAATGAAAGACATCCAGTAACATTTAGTATAAGAAAAGCAACCACAGATATCAAGCAGAGGAACAAGAATAACCCACCTCTGGATGAGCAAGTCTTAATGCTGACTTGAAATCTCTCTCTGAAATCTCACGAGCTTCGACATCCATCATCAAGGTCTTGTCCTTTGTACATGCATACACTAGATTCAAATCACTTAAACAAAGCTGCAAGAGAGTGGCTCCGAATCAGAAAACAGGAATGGAACAAGACATGACAGCACACCATAAGATCCGATTTTTAACCATGATCATTTAGAACCAAGATTGGTCAGTGTTAAGATGTTTGATGAGCTCTTGCAACAATCAATCAAGAGAATGCTTTTGGATAATCTACTCCCTAAGCATCCAAAAATTGAGCAGCACCTCATCCATAGTAGGATTAACAACAAAACGGCCATGTATTCTTCCTATACGCACAAAGCCGATGGGACCACCCCAAGGAATATCAGATATCATAAGAGCGGCAGATGTCGCATTAGCTGCCAAAATGTTTGGATCTTGCTTCCCATCAGACGAATATACAGATTCCGTCACCTATGAACAAACGATATTTGTCAAATGGAATCATGCACGAGACACGAAACAAGAGAAATGATTAAATGAATGCATCAATTGCAGCTAAAGTCTAAAATCATCCTACCTGAACCTCGTCGTAAAATCCAGCAGGAAACAGAGGACGAATAGCCCTGTCGGCAATTCGACCACTCAGAAGCTCCCGTTCTTTCGGAGGACCTTCCCTCCGCGTAAATGTTCCCGGAATAACTCCTTGAGCAAATTGCTTCTCTATGTAATCAACCTTCAATAAAATGTAACATTAAACCAAGATGCTTTGGAACAACTAATAGACCATCCAAACCCTTATATGTAAATTATGTCAAAACGAAAAACTCCTATATCAAAATTTTCTTTGCATCGTATCAAACAATTGAAACGAGAACATCCTTAGAGCACATAAAAGCCCGTGATGGAAATGCTATTCGCTTAGTTCGCTCAAATTCGAGGGAGAATATTAATTCCGCGGAAAATGACATCCAAAATCTTTTCAATTTGCACTCTAGTTAAGCAATTCTTCCCATTGCAATGCCGTTTGTTTGAATCGCTGGAAAACATTTTCCCAAGAAATGAACGCCGAAGAAGAACTTAATTTCGGGGAAAATGATACTCACTGTGACGGGTAAGAAGTCCTTCGCCGCGGCGGCGTCACTGCGGGAGGCGACGGTGGAGAGGACCCTGGTCTCGTCCATCCCCAAAAACACGGCGCCATTGGCGAACCGGGCGAGCTTTCCGGTCTCGAGGGTGACGACACCCGACCCGAACTCGAACTCCTCCCTGAAGACCTCGAAAACCTTGATCCCGGCCGAGGCACGCGGCGGGTCCGGGTCGGAGGGGGCCACCCGGGGCTGGCCGGTGCAGAAGGAGCGGGGCCGCCACGTCAGCGAGCGGGGGAGTGTGGCGGTTAGCTTGCGCCTGATTAGCCGCGAGGACATTGGTCGAAGAGGGGAAATGTTCGCGGTGAAATGATTGCTTGTTTGGTGTAGGGTTTTTGTTTGGTGAAAAGCGGGGAGGGTTTAGGGTTTAAGGAGTTTTTTTATTTTTGGTTTTGGCGATTTCCGGATATTTTGAATTTGATGCGCGATTAAATTAAAAGGATAATTTCACAAATTTATATAAATGTTTGATCGAATTTTTATAAAAAATTGTTTCAAATTAACAAAAATATTTCAAATTAAATTTAATAATTTTTAAAGATTCGTTAGATTTACATTATCTTAACCAAATTTATTTAAATTATTCGTTTTATCAATTTTTGGATATTAAGTCTAACATTTTATTGCCCATATGAAAAAATGTGGCAACTGACTGATAGATGATATGTGATTCATACAAAAAAAACCCAAATTTTTGTCAAACTTGAAAACTCCTTCACCTTTTTTTTTTCACATTCATCTTCTTCCTTCATCTTTATCCAGGTTCTATCATTTCTAAGGAAGATGGGAGAAAGAAAGACGAAAATATTTTAATAATTGAAAAACATTTAGGACTGTTTCGTAAACCGTATTACTACATAATACTAAAATGCAATTTGTGAATAAATTATTTATTCTTGCCTAACCCGTACATCTAGAAACCTCCTCCTCCTCAGTCCTCCCTCTCGAGCTTGCTTTCCCAAGCAATCGAAACCGCCGAAAATTAAAAACCAAAACTTTCATAAAAAAATAAAAATCGGACGAAATTGTAATATCCGTAGTTGGAAATTGGAATGCTAAGAGCCTGTGTCACTGGAACCAGTGGACTCCAACGGGTACTAGGAGCTACAACCATGTCGTCCGCCGCCACCAAAACGCTGTCGTCCGCGTCGCCACAGCTCGCGCTAAGGAATTCCGGAGTATTCCGCAGCGGTTACCGGAGCCGCGTGACGTTCCCCTCTCATCGGATGGCCCGCGCCGCCTCGCTCCGGTGCTTCGCCACCGCCGGCGGGTTTGACCGGGTCAAAGTACTAAACCCCGTCGTCGAAATGGACGGTAACTCGCTAACCAGCTTACTAAACCCTAAACCATAGTAACGTTTCAATTCTATTGATTGCGATTCATTTGTTTCGAGATCGTGGTAATTGACCATTCTGGTTTTGGTTCAGGGGACGAGATGGCGAGGGTCATTTGGAAGTGGATAAAGGATAAGGTTCGGAATTCGCTGGTCCCGTCCTTTCGAATTTGAATCTTTCGAATTTCAGTTGGATTGATGTTGAGCTTTGACTTTGTTATGGGTTTCTAGCTTGTGTTTCCGTATCTTGACTTGGACATCAAGTATTATGATCTTGGGGTATTGAGCCGTGATGCTACCGATGATAAGGTCACTATAGAGAGTGCCGAGGCTGCTCTCAAGTAAGTTGCCTGAACCCGAATCTATGGAACTTGCTGTTTCTTTGGTGCTCTTCAGTGAGATTGTTAGATTAGGGCCTTCGATTATCTCCGTTCACGTTTGAAGCTTGTATCCTTGCCTGTTCTGATGTTGTACCCGCCGATTGTACTTCTGCAGGTACAATGTTGCTATTAAGTGTGCAACTATAACTCCTGGTTGGGTTTCTTTTCTCTTTACTTTGTTGTATGTAGATTTCTTATATGTCATTAAAGGATCAATATTCCTAGGATCACGCTAAAAGTTCCAACTTGTGATCCTAAAATCAAGTTTGATATACTTTTCATTGAGCTTTATTGGGTGGTTGTTCTGAAGCCGATTGTTCCCTCTTTAATACGTAACTGTTTGCCATTGATTTATTATTGCTGCAGATGAGGGTAGAGTTAAAGAATTTGGATTGAAATCTATGTGGAGGAGTCCAAATGGAACCATCAGAAACATTTTAAACGGTCTGTTCCCAATTATCAGCTTCCTTTTCCGGTTTTCCTCCAAATTAGAAGCTTTTGCTACTTAAAGATTCGTGCATGTTAGTAGTGATGCATGTTGATGTATCCCAAAATTATCTGCTGGTTGCTTCTTCGCGTTGTTATTGTTTGTATGGGAGATAACAACAAAAATAAACCATTACATAATTATTTATTCTTATTCTCTAGTTGCTTGCAAGTAGTTAACATGTGGTGTATTCCTCTTTATCTTCAATCTTTAGTTGGCTTCCTGGCATCAGTGATATGTAACCTATTTCATGTTATTTTTATGTAACATGGGACTCTGGAAGTTGGTTTCAGTTGCCATCCCTGTTAGCAAAGTTGCTATCCTCTGGGATAAAGCTTATGATGCTTTTTATAGTCTGTATTGTTGCAACTTTTCCCTGAAGCTCACTGAGATTGAGAGGCATTTACTTATGTTTGTAGGTACTGTTTTTCGTGAACCTATCATCTGTCAGAATATACCAAGAATTGTTCCTGGTAATTTTGAGGTCTTCTTATGTATCAAGTTTATTAGAATGCTGGACACATTTCCCTCAGATAATATACTTGCAGGTTGGAAGAAACCGATATGTATTGGCAGGCATGCCTTTGGAGATCAATATCGTGCCACAGACGCAGTCATCAAAGGCCCGGGAAAGCTCAAAATGATTTTTGGTGAGCTCATGAGAGCTGCTAATGCACAATAGTTAATGAAGCTTTCGGCATCCTAGCCATGCCTTTGCTTACCATTGCTCATGATTTTCAGTTCCGGAGAATGGTGACTCCCCAACGGAGCTTGATGTATATAGTTTCAAAGGCCCTGGCATAGCTCTTGCCATGTATAATGTTGACGAGGTTCGTCCGATATATTTGATAGATTTTTAAATATGCTAACAGCATAACTTCAATTTTTGCTAACTTTTGGTAATTTGGCTAGTCGATTCGAGGCTTTGCCGAGGCATCAATGGCGTTGGCATTTGCAAAGAAGTGGCCTCTTTATTTGAGTACCAAAAACACGATATTGAAGAAATATGATGGCAGGTAATTGGCTCCCCCTGGCAATAAAGTGTTGGGCCAGTATGGACTCATTTTCATCTGTGGATAAATTTCAGTTTTCAATGCTCAGTGTACTCATCTTTGTCCGTGTTTGACAGGTTTAAAGACATATTTCAGGAGGTATACGAAGAGAAGTGGAAACAGCAATTTGAAGCAAACTCTATATGGTAATGCATTATACATGACAAGTCATTCGTGTAGTTTAAGTCATTGTTAACTGAAAACCCTTGTGGTTTCAGGTATGAGCACCGTCTAATTGATGACATGGTTGCATACGCAATAAAAAGTGAAGGTGGATACGTTTGGGCTTGCAAAAATTACGATGGAGATGTGCAAAGTGATTTACTCGCTCAAGGTGCGTGCTTGATTCCTGAAGGACCTGCACAGTATTAAGTTTAAGCCAATATGGTGAATCAGCATCGTTCTCCTCTTGTAACTGTCTCACCTTGTATGGTTATTATTTAGTATGGACCTCTTTGTAATAAGATTAGATTGCTTGAGAGGTTGGAGCTCCTTTAAGTCGATAAGAGAGGGAAAATGACACATATGCAAATTAGATTGATGCATTTGTATGGCTCATGCTTGATTAGAAAAACTATGTTTAGAAAGCATCCTCAACTGTTGGTCACTCTTGATCTTGACAAATTCCTTTGTTTGTGCAGGATTTGGCTCCCTTGGTCTCATGACATCTGTTCTGGTATGGTTTTAGGCTATCAATTACTTGTTACAAATTGCTTCTTTTCTTTCATGGAGATAACGTTGTTATTCCTTAAATATCCTCCTCATTATATGCAGTTGTCTTCTGATGGGAAAACGTTGGAGGCTGAGGCGGCTCACGGGACCGTAACGCGCCACTACAGATTGTATCAGAAGGGACAGGAAACAAGCACCAACAGTATTGCTTCCATATTTGCATGGACACGAGGATTGGAACATAGGTACGTCTAAACCAAAAAGTTCGAAATTTCAGAAATATTGTACTGATAAAGAAGACACGAGCACATAATCGGGGAGTATTGGGTTGAAACTTGAAAGTGATATTTATCTTGCTGGCGAGTTCAATTGTCCATTAGATAGAAAGCACTCCATCCACTGGTTTATCTACTTATGACCTCAGGGCCAAGTTGGACAAGAACGAGAAGTTGCTTGATTTCGTAAAGAAGTTGGAGTCATCGTGCATCGAAACTGTAGAGGGAGGAAAAATGACCAAGGATCTCGCGATCCTAATTCATGGCCCGAAGTAAGGGACAATTCCGTTGACCTACTCGTATTCTTTCCGTTCCACTGCTTGTTCCTGATATTTCATCCGAGCATTTGTATATAACTGAAACTAAACGGACTACACTCTGTATCTTTGGCAGGGCACCACGAGATACTTATTTGAACACCGAGGAGTTCATCGACGCGGTTGCTCAGAATCTAGAGAAGAAGCTCCGGTCACCTGCCCTAGTCTGAGCCAATAAAGAAAAGTGTTTCCTGATGATTCATGGAAGAACACCAAGTTTGTTTTTGGTATAATGGAAGAATACCAAGGAGGTAACAGTGAAACATTTTTGGGCCGGTGTGTGTAGTTTGTTTGTCCGATGAGCCAATAAAGAAAAATGTTTCCAAATATTTTACGAATGTTGATTCCAATTCCATATCTTTCACACTTTCCTCGTTTTCTGGCGAACACAACTTCAGGGAAAGAGTCTGATGCACCTTACGATCCATTTGTATGTTCTTAGCATGACATTTTTTCCCATCGGTTTGGTGGGTTAAAAACCCCAAGAATTCTTACGATAGAAGTTTGGATGATTTTTGACAAAAAAAAAACTACGCCAATCACATTCCTTCAAAAAATAAATAAATGGTTTCACTACCACAGAACTACGTCCAAAAATTCTTATAACCTCAAGACCATTTATAAATTTTTTTCTTAATATATATATCGTTTGGAAAAAATTCAATTACCTTAGGAAACTAAACACCCTTTTGTTTGAAAGGTGAAAATAAAAGCGGAGAGGTTAGTAGTAGACGATTTTTGAAAGAAAAAAAAACTACGCCAATCATTTATAATTAATGTTATTTTCCTTTCACCCTATCAAAATAATATAAAGAGTGCTGATACACCCAAACGTCCTTCATTTATTGTTCGCATTGGCATTGGATTGGCGAACATGCCGGAAAAAAGGGTAGACTTCTGTACAATTAAATCATAAATAAGTTTTGACTTATGATCAATTCGTTGTTTGAAACTGGATTAGGTGCTATCAAATATCGGTTTTGAATTGGTACAGAGTAAAAAAATTATTTTGAACAATTTCGAATGAATTGAATTGCACTGTCATGTCAGTTATGAGATAACGATGTACATCATTATATTATATTGATCATTGTATTTTTTCGTATTTGTAATAGTGGCATCTCGTGTTTACAATACTAATCCGTATAAGTTTTTATTCATTTTGATATATTTTAACGTTTTGCAAAAAAAAAAAATATTACGGATTGCAAATAATTCAATGCAAACTGTTTTGAAGGGAACGATTCACCCAATCTAATCCCATTGTAAATGTACATCACCGAATTACCATCATCAATCGGACAACCTACGAAAACACACGCTTTTCCCTTCCCCGTGTCTTCAAAGTAAACTCACTAAAAGAGGAGAAAGCTTGTAAGCGCAATGGCAGCCTTGCTTCGTGAGGTCTCTAATGGTTCACAAGCGGATCCTAACACATAAGTTTTCCGGTCTGTTTAGTATAGCTGATCATTTTTCAGTTGATAATATTCAGTTGATAGCTGATATTCGATTTTTAAAAAATGTTTGGTAAATTATAATTGTTTGTTGTTGTTGAATTGTGAAATTACTTATAATGGTATTAGACTAGTGCATTTCATTCTTTTAATATATTATAAGAACAAGTTTCAAGTCACTATTTATAAAATTTTAATTTCACTCAACAAAATATTAACGAAAGTATTAAAAAATAATTTTATTCACGAACGTAATTAAAAAAATATTTGACTCAACAAATTATTTTACTTTGTTCTCATCCTCAATAATGGTCAAAGCGTAACAACTCTCTTCAATCCAGAATTATTCAAAAAAATATTTAAATCAACAAATTAATTTTATATGATCTTTATCATCCAATTTTATAGATTTTCAAGTAAAAACAAATATAAATATAAAAAACCACAAAATAAAAAAAAGAAAAAATCAATGTAAGATTTTCAAACAAATTTGTGAATTATAAAATAGAGTATTATGATAATTTGATAATATAAAAGTTAACAGTTGAATTCATCATCTATAAGTTGAAATTTCAACATCATCTATTAAGTTTCAACAAAAATCAGCCAAACACTAATTTCTAATAACCAAACCAATCACCCAAGAATCCACTTACATAACCACTACGAAAAAGCTGTGGCCGTTCGTTTCCGATTGCTTCATTGCCAAGTCGATATTGTTTCCAATCTTTGTACTTTGTTTATTGCAACTTTAATTTATTTTTTTTATAAATTGATGCGTTATTTATGTCTTTAAAAAATTTAATGTGCCATTTTTACTGGTGTATTTGTAAATTGACTTGTCATTACATTTTTATTTGAAAATTGATGTGTCAATGTATATTTATCATCAAAAATTGATGTGTCGGTCTCTCGTTACGTATGTTTCGTTATTTAATAAATGTGTGTCGCTCAATTTCTATATTGTTATCAGGATAATGGTGATAAAGTCCCAGCAGCACTCAGTCTGAACCAATTTGATCGGACAAAAACTCAGTCTTTATCTCACCTTTACTTGTATTTATTAGTTTTCCCTTATCGAACATTAACCAAAATAACACATTACAACAAACATTTTTTTTTTGTATAAACCATTAAATTAATAAAATATTAATGGGGAGACGAATTGGTCTCCCTACAGTTGGTGGGACCCAACACCGGGACCCGCAAACTCCCCAGAAAGCTTTTCTCCTGGCGCGAGAGATGGACAAAATCCCTTTTACTCTCCTTTCGTTTAATTTTCCCTCCCTCCCCCAAAACAACAGTCCTTCCAATCTATTATTTAATATTATATTTGTTTATTAATATTAATATATTACGAGTTGATTTAAGTGATAAAAGACTTAATTTTAGGGTTTCGTTCGGTCTGGAAGACACCATTTCGAAAGAGTCGTCCCTAAAATAGACCCGACATTGGTATCTAGTCCACCACGAACCACCGGATCTCTCCTTCTCGGCCGGCCATTCCCAGCCGTTCTGGCCCCTCTTATCTCTCGGTAAGTGTCTTCCCCGTTCCCTATTTTTCTTCGGTTCAGTGAATTCGCCACGTTTTAAGTTCTTCACTCATTTGGTTACTTTTTAATCGTTCCATTTTCACATATTTTCTGTTTGGCAGAGGAGGGAGGGAGGTACATTGCTGATTAGGTGATTTGCTGCGTATCGACTTTGCTTGAAACACTGCGTTTAAATTTCTCTAATAATAAATATTTGTTGGGTCTTGTTTATAAATAAAAAAATTAGTTTAAGATTTTTGATTGGACATGCAAATTTTAATGTATTTATATAGTGGGTTGGTTGTGTAACTTGATCGTTCGCAATTGGTGAAATCAAATTTCGTGTAAATTTTGGCATGTAAAAATTACTAGTTTCAGAAAAAAAAAATGTATGAATGGAAGGAGGCGGGTAGCTGTTTGCTCATCTTTCCATTTTGAAGCAGAGGGTCCTGTTCATTAACTGGTTGGAAGGCTGGACCACAGGGGGTGGCTTGCCAGAGAATGGTAACTCTTTTTTGTGTCTGATTGATTGTTTATATTCTTCATTGTTTTCTTCCTTGCAAGAATAAGGTCAGCTTTGTGGTTCATATCATGTTCCAGGTTGATTCTGGTCACTGATTCTGACATTTATCAATAACCATGTGCAGGGTTCAGAGTCTTTCTGTGACGATGAAGATAATTTTAACTGGGACAGTGAAGATGACCGCGAAGTTGGATTGTCTTCGTCTTGTCTTGGACATGCTGATTCAAAAGCTGCAGTGTGTCCTGGGGTAGATAAATCCTGTTGTCTTATGTTTTTTTTAATGAAGTCGTTTGTTAAAGGACTTAGGTGTATTAAACAAGTGAGAAGGTATCTAACCATCTTTGCTAGATTACTCCATTGATGAACATCGAATGATTGTTAACAAGAAGGTCCTTTAAGTCTGTAGTTGGCTACAATATTATTTTGTCTTACGTTGTAGATGTTGCAAGAGGGCTAGCCTTGGTTTAGCAGTTAGTTGCTCCACTTGTGAACTTTAGCTCACCGGTCTCAAAGTGTTGAAACATTCTTTTGATCAAAATGGAATGGCAAGGTTCAGTAGTACTAGTGCATATAAACTCCCGCTATTCTGCACGAGGCGGAGATCACTGTGCTATGTGGATGTGCCATTATGTCATGGTTATTGGAAGAGATCATTCAAGTTTTAATTCTGTATGGAACTTTACGTCTAGATTGCTTAATCCTTGTACTTGCTTACTCTCTCTCTCTCTCACACACACACACATGTATCAGTTAAAATGAGATTTCGATGCCTGCATGAAGAGAAGGGTCAAAATTTTGTCAAACTTGCAGCGAGATCTGTTCAGCAAATACCTATTATTCAGGGCAATTTAGCTTATGACTGCTCCTATCTTTATGTAGTAGTTTTTGCATGTGTAATGGTTTTGATTCCCCTACGTATCTTTGGAATTGTCATTAGTTGAATTGACAATGACAACGTTTAACTTTCTTCGGTTGGATGAGTAATTGGATCTCTTTTTCTCTTTCTTCAGGCAATCTCATCAGCTGGTTCTTCTGGTACAAAGTTGATTGATCATTTTATTGGGATGGGATTTCCCGTAAAGGCAATTTCAGACGCGATTCAAGAACATGGTAGTTGTCTCTTCCGAATTTGAATGTGTTGAACATATATATAAATTTTGGCAAGTCCATTTTGCAACAAACATCATCCCTTCAAAGTCCTTTTTTCTGACAACTTTCGTTCAGGAGAAGAAAATTCAGATTTAATTCTTGAAGTACTTCTCAAGGATTCAGTAAGTCTGTCGTATGGATTGTTTTATTGTTGTAAGTAAAGATGCCTAGTCTGAACTGACCTTTCATGTCTGTGTGAAGGCCGCATCATCTGATGACTCCAGTGCGTCCCCTGGTTCTGATGTTATCAATCATTTTGTTGGCATGGGCTTTCCCAAGGAAATGGTTTCAAGAGTAATTCCAGAACATGGTAATTTTCGTGATATTATTATATTTTGTGTACTGGTTCTAGTCACTTAAAATTGACCTAGGTATGTTGGCTGCTATTAAACGAGGATTTCTATAAAGAAAGTTCTGCTCATAAGTCTTCCTCTTACTTTTCAGGAGACTCTGAGCGGATGGATTCAGTTTTGGAGACTCTACTATCATATTCAGTAAGAAACTATCTTCTTCATTTTTAGTGCACCCAATTTGGTCAGGCTGATGGGAATGAAGAATGAAGCTTACTTTCTCTCTTCAGAATAGATCATTTTGGAGCATAAGGAAATTCATCTTGCTTGTGCCTTGTTGTTAATTCACTTAATAGTATGCTTGTCTTTTGACTAGCAGCTTAGCTACTGATTCTGATGACCCATCCTCAAATGGGACTAGTATTGTCTAATAAAATTTTGATCTTTATACTCTGAAATTTTCCCATAGAATTCTTGTAAGTTGTGAGAAATGGGTCACATTTGTGGCACAAGACTAGTAAAATTAGCTGATGTTTCTCCCTAAATGGCTTGAAGGAATCACTTTGACTATCACTTTTCTTGGTTGTAATGGATGCACCTTAAACCACTAGAATTCAAGTGATTGGTGGTGATGTTGGTCTCTTGGAAGTTGTATATTGATCAACTTTTCAGCTTTTCCTGGTAATGCCAACTAGTAGTTCATTCTGCAGAGGATTAATGAAAGCTTTCTGTAAAAAAACAATTAATGTAAACCACAAAAGAGGACAACGTATACAATCCAGTTAATTTAGCTCTTTCATAATAGCTCGCTTATGGACTTAAATGTGAATCCAGATGAGATTTTAACTTTCTCCATATTAGTACCCTCATTTGTCTTTTTAGTCTGTCTGGTCAATTGAGTTTTGCTGCTGGATAAATTGTAATCCTTCTGATAGCTGCTACTGTCTATTGACTCCAGTGGCTATATGCAGAAGTATATATCTCAGATGACAATTTACTTTCTACCTTGTTTGTTCTATCTGCAGGAGATTGCGAAAAATCTTGATGGACAACCGCCCACGAATCTTAATCACTGCTCTCCTGAGTGCAACGAAAACTTCCTTGAGGACTTCTCCGATTTGGAAGATTCAATAAAAGAGGTAAACATCTTTAATTCTAATCATGCGCATGTCAAAGGTTTCTCTATTTCCCTCATTTCTTATCTGGTTGTATCCCACGCAAGTTTGATGGTCAGTGATTATTGATCAGTGTAGGAATGCATCAGCATTAAATAGCTGATTGCTTCAGCCTTCATGCATTATTTTTTGGGAAATGTAATAACGTTTAAGTCTTTCTGGCAGGAGTTCTCCGATTTTGAATCTGACGAGGAATCTAGGAGCCCTTTGGCATGCCTGATTCGGATGGGATACACTGAGGACGAGGCTATAATAGCTGTCGACAGATGCGGTTGGTATCTTAGCTATGGTTTCTTGGCATGTGTTAGAATGTATTCCTCCCAATGTGTTGAATAAGGAATGGAAGCGTTAGTTGTTGTGCCATATACACATTTGAACCTCTAGTTTGATTAAGTCGTTCTGAGACATTTTCCTTGCATCCTTTGTTCTTGCAAATCTTCTTTACTTGGTGCAGGACCAGGTGCCCCTATTTCGGAGTTGGCGGATTTCATCACTGCTGCTCAACATGCCAAAACAGATGACCCATTCTATCCTGAAGAGAAGGTATTTCTAATATTCTGTTATATTTGGATATAATGCTTGATTGCTGTTTAAAAACTGGTTTTTGTCTATGCATGCAGTATGTTAGAAGCTTATTATCGTCCTTTTGCCCCAACATTTCAGCCGAAGCTTGATCGTTTCAGTGACAATCATAAGAAGAAGAGGAGGTTATATGACACTGAGATTTTAAGGAAGAAACAGAGGATGCTGGACAAGAACCTTCAGAATGAAGGCTATAAGCCCCTTCGAATACCAAAGCCAATGATTGGTTTTGGGGTTCCAACAGAACCGGGATTGGGGATAGTAACTAAGAGAATGCTTCCGGAGGCTGCCAGCGGACCACCATTCTTCTACTATGAGAACGTTGCAATGGCTCCCAAAGGAGTCTGGGATACGATCTCCAGGTTCTTATACGACGTGAAGCCCGAATTTGTTGATTCGAAGTATTTCTGTGCAGCTGCCAGAAAAAGGGGATACGTGCACAACCTCCCCATCCACAACCGGTTCCCTCTTCTCCCGCTTCAGAGGCTCACGATTCAGGAAGCGCTGCCTTTGACAAAGAGATGGTGGCCCTCGTGGGACCCCAGACAAAAGCTAAACTGCATCCTAACTTACGTTGGGAGTGCAAAGCTGACGGAAAGAATCCGCAAAGCTGTTGAAAAGTACGAGGAAGATCCACCTAAGCAGGTTCAGGAGTTTGTTCTTCATCAGTGCCGCAAGTGGAATCTCGTCTGGGTCGGGAAGAATAAAGTGGCACCCCTTGATGCTGGCGAACTCGAGATGTTGCTTGGATTTCCGAGGAACCACACGAGAGGTGGTGGAGCAAGTGCTACTGAACGATACAAGTCACTTGGTAACTCCTTCCAAGTGAGTAATCATTGTTGGAGAGTGTCCTACATCGGAAGTTACAAGGGGGATGGGTTGGTTTATAAGGTAGGAAGATCCACCTACTCACTACCTTAAGGTTTTGGGTAGGATATGGAAATTCCAATATGGTATCAAAGCCAATTGCTTTAACGAGCTCATGGGCCCATGTGCTCGCACGAGTCCCGATTGAAAGCACAAGAGGCAGTGTTAGGCTCGTGCAAACTTCATCTCAATGGGCTTCGTTTGAGGGGGCGTATTGGAGAGTGTCCCACATCGGAAGTTGCAAGTGGGATGAGTTGGTTTATAAGATGGGAGGATTCTTCTATTCACTACCTTAAAGTTTTGTATAGAATATTGGGATTTCTATAATTATTCCATGTTTTCCATCATTGTTCCACCAGTTGATTCTTTGCCGTAGAATGTTGAAGGAATTTGAATGCACATTGAAGCATGTCTTTTTCATCTTATGTGCCAGGTTGACACTGTTGCCTACCACCTATCACCACTAAAAGATCTATTCCCCAATGGCATGAATGTCTTGTCCCTGTTCTCTGGTATTGGAGGGGGTGAAGTTGCTCTTCACAAACTCGGAATCCACCTCAAGAACATAGTCTCTGTGGAGATCTCTGAGGTTAATAGATCCATAATGAGTTGCTGGTGGGAGCAGACCAACCAGACAGGTAATTTGATTCACATTCCCAACGTGCAAGACATTGATGCAAATCGGCTGGAGCAGTTCATGAGCCGGTTCGGTGGTTTCGATCTGGTCATTGGCGGCAGCCCTTGCAACAATCTGGCCGGCGGCAATCGTCATCACCGCGACGGGCTCGAGGGGAAGGAGTCCAGCCTCTTCTTCGACTACTGTCGTATCCTTGAACTGGTGAAGGAGATGATGAGCAGAAACAGGTGATACATTCCTCGCCTTGGTACCCTTAACCTTTCGTAGAATAGTCGGCTGAGTAGATCTTTGGATGAGTTTACATTCAAAACTGTAAATGACTAGAATAAGAGCCCCATTTCCTTCGAGCTCGCACAGCCTTAATGAAATGCTGTTACTAAAGACGAGTTAAAATTTGAGCTATACGAGAAACGGCCACTCGGCAAGTAATTGTTTGGAGGTCTACTGTGTTTATGTTCTTTGGCTGCTGGGGTTGCAGTCTTTTGGTGATTTCTAAGGTTTCTTTGGTTCATATGATAATAGTATTATTGTGCTCATAAATTTTTTTTGGAAAAGTACACTTTACCTACCTGTCTGTGGTTTCGCGTTTAGGCCGCGTGATTTTAATTTTATAATTTGGTCCATGTAGTTTAAAATCTTTTAAAGTATACAAGTCCATACCCAATTAATATGATTTTTAATCCAAAATAATACATAATTATCTTATTTAAAATATCATATTAACATCAGATTATACTAACAACCATGCTTTGATATCAATTTGTTGGAATCGGTGTGTAATTTATCAATTAATATGTCCTAATATTGTTTAAATAAGCAACTAATACATTAATTAAACTACACTTACTTATTGAAGCGAGCATATATATGTGTCCAAAACGGCTACCGTGAGTTGTCGGTCGAGTTGCAATCACGATTGAACAGATGCACAACTTAATTTGCACGATTGTCCTTGATTGAAAATCATATTAAAAGATTTTAAACTATAGAGATCAAATTACAAAATTAAAATCAAATGACCTGAACGCTAAATCGGTAAAACCACAAGTAGGTAAAATATACTTTTTCCTAAAGATTTTATTAATTCGGTGTTACGTGAAGAATGGATGACAGCACAAGCGGATGATAGGAAGCAATGTTTCTCTTGACTGGGTGCCCCTTCGGCCTTCGCTATGTTATTTAAGCTTATCTAATTTTATATCAGTTGGATTTTTGTATTAGAAATTTAATTAGGATATATATTAATGTAAGAAATAAAAGAGTGAAAAATGGTTATGATCCCTAAGACACTTTGATTTCTAGTGTTGTTTCAGAAAAGTTTGAATGGCTCTTGATGCATGTGAGAACATGCATTCGTTTAGCTTTAGTTTATGTTGTT